>JAULBS010004084.1:0-11449 GCA_032355785.1 Symmetromphalus regularis | reverse complement strand
ACACCTCCCCCCCCCCCCCCCCACCACACGTAGAGTTTGTTTTATTTAACGATGCCTCGAGAGCACATTAATTTTATTCTTATCATCAGCTATTGGACATCAATAATATGGTAATTTTGACATATTTAATTAGAGGAAACCCGCAGCCTCCACACAGGCTACTCTTTCCAATAATCAGCAAGGGTTCTTTTATATGCACTGTTCCACTGACAGGACAGCACATACCACTTCCTTTGATGAGCCAGTTGTGGACCACTGGTTGGAATGGAAAATAACCAAAACTGCAAATGGGTCCACTGGGTGACCAATTTATATTGTATTAAATAAGATTTCCACCATCACTATTAAGTATATTATTATGTAAGTAAACTTAAATATGATAAACCATTTATTTTTTTATCATTCACAAATGTCACAGTACCTTGAAATATTTTATTATATAACTATTATAATTTACATGTATTTTTTTAGGGCACATACATAAAACCTGTATTGCTACAGAGGAAGATACAAATATTTTGGAAGAGTGGACAAATATGTTTTCAAGATTATTAACATTGGATGGGTTTATACACACGAGAATCCCTTTTTGGGTCGGCTTCTATGCTAAAATATTAACTTTGTAATATGATGTTCATATGAAATATATTATTGGTTGCAAAATTATTTAATTTATTTATGCACATAAAATTGCTACATATTTTTGTTAAGTTATATATTTAAAGAAAAACTTACATTTAAAATAAAGCAGAATACTTAAAAATTAGCTGTTTCAACTCTATGCAGCAGAATATTGAGTCAAGTTGTATAAGCCGACAGGTATATATCTACATGAATGACCTACAAGCAAATAACACCTGTTTCATTCATGTGTACGTGACAACTTCAACATATTAACGCTAATGACCCGGCCCCTTTTAAAAAGATAACCGTGAGACATGCTCAAAGAAAATAAATGTTAAAACGTATGTTGGATTTTTGTAATAAACCTGGCATTTATGTCCATAATTAAACCATAATATCAAAGACTGTTATGGGTCTTTCTTGTCATATTTGTCAAATAATAACTATTTATCATACAATTGGTTTATCTACTGACAAGATAAACACATCACTTTATTCGTTAATACAATGACAGTGTTCACTGCATGATTTTGAAATGAAAAATGTTGCCATAAGGACTCCTGTTTGCTCATCTGTGATTCTGAAACCCTATCTCAATTGATATCTACCATATGTCACAGATGGAACAGCAGGGTTCTCCGATGTTCTGTAAACATATATTTATTATTATAACAGTTATTGTTTTCAATTATTTGTTTCACAAGTACTTCATATAGCAAATATTTTTTTTAATATACATGAATTTTATAAATTATTTTTAATATATTATAGTGTATTCTATTCTACATTATAAAGTACATGTTAACAAAATAATACATATGGCAAAAATTTAAAAACATTTAGCGAATTTTAATGTAATCTGGCAAAATAATTTCTTTTATTAATATTTACTATTATTAGCCATTTAAGTGGAAGAATAAGATGACTTTTCGATTTTTGACATTTTTATAGATAATTTGGTGAATGTTACTGTTGTGTAGGAGCTAGCCCTGGGGGAAGTGGGGGGTGGCAAGAGGGTATTTGCCCTCCACCCCTCCCATAACCTGCAGTACCCTTTTTTGTGACAATATTTACATTTTTTACATTGTACTTGTACATTGTAGGCACCCTTTAAATTGCACCTTTAAATTCAGTCTTGCGTCCTCACCCTGCACTGGTACTGCTTATAATTATATTGTAATAAATTGAAGAATGTGGGGATGGTTCCCTTTTCTTCAAGTCCTTCCTTTGGTTTTTTTTACAAAATACATTTGTAGGTAAATAAATAAAAATCTGAATGGTCTTTAGATAAAATTGGTAAGATGTAATCGTCCAAGGGATGGGAATTTTCATTTAACAACACATTTGGCATTAAAAAAAAAGTATATTTGATAAAATTGGATAATGAATTCTCGTAAATAGTTTCTTGTAGGATTTAACAAAAAGTAAGACCTGATTGGGTAAGCATTAACTAGCAAAAATTATGGCAGATAGTTTTCATTGTGTTGCTTATTTATTTTATAAGCGTATGCAGAAAGAATGTCTTTGGACGTATCATGTTTTCCTCATCTTAACTCTTTTAAAAACATGCTGTGTGTATTTTCTCAAATGTACCCCATTTTTCACCAATCAAGATTTTCTTCTCTTTATGGGAGTGGGCCTTGGGCACTTTAAAAAATCTTAGTCCAATAAGCAAAATCAATGATTTGAGAGTGAATCAGTGAATGTGGGTTTTTTTTTTTTTTTTTTCTAAAATAATATTAAATAAATACAAGTGGGAAAAGTGGGAATTATAAATATTAAAAATTATACGGTCATATAAAGTATGCCCCTTCTTTTGTGAAATATATGACAGAGACATACAATTATTTTCAATTCAACTCTTTTCTTACGAGGTTGTTCAGAAAAATGACATCCAAAAGAATACAAATTGATAAAGTACCAAAGACGTTTTCCGTGTATAATACTATAAAATATTTAATATTGGAAATATTATTACGAAAATCGATACATTAATCACACCAATTGTTTAATTTCCAAAACCGTTTACCTTTCTGTTCTACAACCTCTAAAGGGAAAGTTATTGCTAAAAACATGTACAGTACCATTTGACGTATTGGTCAGTCAAGGCATAGCTTAGGCGCTGAACCATTCTTTGGCGACTGTCACTGTCAAGTGTCAAAACATAAGGAAGCAATACAAAATGAAAAGCTAGCATATACGAATCTCAAACGTATAATATTTACTTACCTATGTGTTGCACTGTGATCAAGAACACGACTGTTTGGTTTGACCCAGTCCACGCTTTACCACACCATCGGGTTTTTATCTCATAACGTAAAACGTAAAAATGTAAACTGTGCCAAGACGTGAAATTTGCTTCCTGTTTTGTTTGGTCTCATCAACAGTTTTACATTTCTGGTGCTAGAAGGAATATTTTTGGCACATTGTATTTTCGATGGGGGCTATTTTCAAAATGTGATTAATTATTAATATTTAATGATGTTAAATAAAATATGTTGCATTTTTACAGACATACAACTTTATTATCGGATACCATATGTCAGTTCTGTGACGAAATTGCTTTAAAATCCGGGTCGTTTCGCTCCATTTCCCCCGATTCCTATTTGCCCTTATTCCCATATGCTCTTATATAAAAATTACTAGACATAAATTTGGTTGCTTAGACAATTTTAGTAACATATATACATATAAATTATTGTATAAATGCTAACTAAATGTCTTCCTACTGGTTTTAATTAATCCTGATTGTTATATGCACGTGCAAAATATATTCCCAGTGAACACGTCAAAACTACCGGCAATTATGTGCACGTGCAATAATTATTGCCTTTAGTTCAATTTGAGTTTAAAAAAATTGTATAAATGTTTTAAAAATATAAAATAAATAACATTAACAGGAAAAATAATTAATTAAATTTAGATGGTAGATATTAATTACAAATGCAGGCAAAGACTCAAGCTATATAAATATAAACTAAAGGCCTTAAAAACAAAAGGCTATTGCCTGCAGTTATGCATTTCAACTGTACAATGATGAAATATTTTTTTCTTTATATGAAAAATGTCAACAGAACTTTTTTTTAAATATGTACAACCAAACATTGCTATGTACCAACAGCTAAATTAACCATCCATTCAATCTCAAAGTTTTGGTTTTCCTTTATGTTTCATTAAACAAAACATAAAACAAAATGTTACAAAGCATAAATTATTTATTCAGTGCTGACACTTTATTTTCACAATTATGTTATGCCATTATCAAAGATACACACACACACACACATGCATGCATGCACACGCACACACACACACACACTCTCTCTCTCTCTCTCACACACACACACACACACACAAACACACACAGTTTAATATAATTTCTTGTTAACAAGACAGAAGACAGAAGTATTTTAGAAAATGCCTGACAGAAGTCTTGTTAACATTACAGACCTGATGAAAATCTAAGTATTGTGTAAAAATGCCATAGGCAACACCAGCTGCATACAGAATAATGACATTATAACTGAATAATGTCAAGCATCTTCCCAGCTATATTCTTTTAAAATTACAAATATTACATTATTATTAATAAACTACTGGAACTAAACAAGTTGCTGAAAGATATTGTTTATATTAAAACTTCAATATTATAAAATCATAAGTCATGCACTTTTGCATGTGATGTACAATTAAAAATATACTCATATTTATTATCTATATTATATATAGTTTACGATATTCTAAATCGCCTCTTTACAGTGATTTGGAATAATGATTTTAATTTAATTTTGACCCCCAGTAGCCAATGTTTATTTTTATGTGGGGGAAGGAGTCATTAAACCAATATTCAATCAATCAATCATAATATAAATGGGAACTTGTTAAGTAATTTATATATGACATTCACTTATTTAAAAACCAGACAAAACACACATCCAACAGCAACCATTTAAGGCCAATTAAAGAAATATTCTTGGTTCTCATCTCTTTTTATTTTTAGAATAGCTAGGCCTAAAGCAGACAGATTTTATTATTATTATTATTTTGTTTTATATTATATACTAGCTTATAGCTATCAATCACGAGGTTAGACTATGAAACATGTAAAATAAACAAAATAAGATTTATTAAATACACAAAATTTAATTTATAATACATATATAATAAATGGCATGATAGCAAACAATGGTCAAAATGTATGTTTAATCATAAATGTAAAGGAAATTGTATAAAAATGTGGTTTACATTAAATTTAGTCAATATTTCCAAATGCTTGACATTCAATAGCCAATGATTAATAGATCAATATGTTTTAGTGGTGTCATTAAAAAAAAAAGTAAAGCACAAAAAAAAAAAATAATAAAAATTTGAAAGTTGGGGTTTATGTTAAAGTCCGATAGTGATGATGACCAATTCTCAAAGTATGTGTATGTGTGTGTGTGTTTGTGCGTGTATGTGTGTGGTGTTTTCAGTTTTAAAGGTGGCTCAGTCTCTATAGACTTTGTAGAGATAACGCTTAGTGGAAAGGACTTTGTTTAACAACAACCAAGCCACTGTTTTAATCAACAGCTATTAAGTGTCATACATAATGTATTTGCACCACATGGTCTTCATTAAAAAAAACTTAACTTTTAATCACAGCCACACATACCTTATTGATATTTACCTGAAAGCTATATTGAGATCTTCACTGGCTTAGTATCAGATAAATCTTATCAGTACTAAAGTAAACTGAACAGTGACATTGTAATAACATCCAGAGGCTTATTAAAGCTTACAGATGGTTTAATAGCCCATATTTGTGGAGGATGTATATTAACTAAGATTATGTCTTGTGTTATCTCAAAATTATCTCACAGTACCGTTACATTAATGGTCGTAGTATAATAAATATACTACAAAACTAACATAGTTTTAAAACATTACAAACCCTAATTTTGAATGGAAGCATGGGATCAAATCTGACCATGGGGTTATAATTGTAAGATGATGTAACATATAAATTTAAATATTAACACATTTATTCATGCAATTATTATTAAAAAAATTTTTTAATGACTTCACAAGAGTACATTTATTAATCATCAGCTATTGGATGTCATATATATCGTAATTTGAAATGTACTGGTAATCTTCAGTGGGAACATGGGCTCTTTTATATGCACTTTACCACAGGCAGGAAAACACATACTACATTTTTAAGTACTTTGCTAAAGATGATAAAATGTTATAGCATGAAAATCACCAAAGTGAATATCTTTGACATTCAAAACAACATAACTTATGTAAAGCAAACCACATGTATTACAAGCTTTTCTGTCGACTAGTTTTTTTTTAATAAAATAACTATTTCTAAATATGGATAGTACTGGTATCATTTATATTATTTGTATATATTTATATTAAACATTCTACCATGACTTTGGAAGATAATGGATTCTGATTGGCTATCTGTTTTAAAAACCGGGTAATAAACATACATTAAACTACCTCTAAAAGTAAATAGGCCGTGTAGGAATTTGACTTGGTGTTTACAAACACGACGTCAGCATTCTATTTTCCAAAATGATGTGCCAAATGTAAACACGCTTTATTGGTAATGAGCCACTTTACATTCATTCTATTTTATAACATGTTTGTTTATATCTGTTAAACATTTAAATGATCTGTATTTGATAAATTTAACTTAAAAGGAATTTCAAGAAAACATCCATTAGAAATGAAAATAAAATAATGAATCATTAACAAGAGATAATCTGAAGTACGAACAGTCACCACCATCAGCATTACTGCATCAGATATCCAATTGAAAAACACCCATCACAAAATGTTGCTAAATCATATTCTCACAATCTGCAGTTATTTCAGGAGATTTCATTTAAATGATTGAAAAAATAAACAGATATAGGCCTACAACTGACCTGCAGGAGTCTGTTTGCGCTGCACTGTTATGTCACACATGAATTTTTCTCATTGATGTCTGCATTTTTTGTTGACCTTTGAACTTATAACGGTGTCTCACCTGTTTATCCCCATTTGCTTTGCTTATAAAAAACAGTTTCAAGAAAAAAAGTAGTTTTATAGCGATTGAAGAATGGAGATAACATACTCTGATTTCATTTCAGAGGTAGGTTATTGTGGATTTGAAGCCCCGAAACGTTACATTTAAAATCTCACGCTGACGCGTTCAGTTTTAAATGTAATTTAGGGTTTTCATATCCATGATAACCAACCTCTAAAATGAAATCAGAATATGTTTTTCTCCTAATTTTATATTTTACCATAATAATTTTAATATCCGAAGGAAATATAGTCATATAATCATTGACTTATCTTCAATTAGATTTTATTATAATTATTTTAAAAGTGCTGACATAAGGTCTCAAGAAAGAACTGTCACATACTCATTGAGTTGTTGTCAATAAAGAAAATATTATTATTTAAAAAATGCTGACCTGTGTTCCAAGGCAGATACTTTCCATGTAAAATGGATGGGATATGCCAAAATGGATATTGGAAGAAAGAAGTAAGTAATGTGTAGTTTTAACATTCAAAAAGGCTGTAATAGTAAAAGAAATACAATTTTACACTCAAACTTGTCTATAACAACCACCAGAGTGATCTACAAACTTTGGCTGTTAACATGGCCGGATTTAGACCTTGGGGATCCCAGGGCACTTTAGTTTCGGGGTGCCCTCAACATAGAAATTAAATTACAAAAAAAAAAAAAAAATGAATGAATAGAACTTATTTTATAATATTATATTTTTTATTAAAGGAAGTCCTTAATCTCGGAGGCCCTCTGGCAGGGGGCCCAGCGGCATTTGTCGCCCTTTCCCCCTTATAAATCCAGTCCCAGCTGTTAAAAGTTGATAACTTTTGTATACAGGTTGAAATATATGCATTTGTGCTACGAAAGGACACAACTAAGTGGCTGTTATATGCAGATGACTGTTATATACAGGTGACTGTTATATACCAGTGTCTGTATGTCTAGTAACCATGATCAATACTGTTAATATATTTTTATTTGAAAATACAATAAGGGCTTTTTAACAATTATCTGTGCCTTTTTATTCATACAAACCATAAGAAGAGTGATGGCAGTCACAACCAGCATACAAATTTATATTAATCATTAAAATGTTGATTCAATTTTGTATTTTTTTGTATGAATAGGAAAATGTCGTGAATTTTAACATTTTCTAAACTGTTCCTTTTCAACATTATTGAATATCAATCAAGAGTAATACATTAAAATGAAAATTAACTCTTACTGATATTTTACATAAGTATAAAAAAATATAAAAAATGGTGTGAAGCCCACATTTTAAAAATGTCTGTCCAATGTATGTATACAGCATAAATCACCAATTTTTTTAATTCATTTTGGAATAAAGTACAAAACCCTATATTGTTTGTTCTTCAGTTTAATTCTTTTTCTTCACTGTACAGAACAGGATCCTGAAATAAAAATTAATATAAAATTGGATATTCTGTGATCTAATATTCTGTTAAGACATATATAGTTAAATTCTGATTATTTGCAATTGAAAGCAACAGTTAAATAATTTGAGTTTCAGATAGGTAAAATTTTCGAAATTCAAGTATTGATCTGAAACAAACATCAGAAATGAAATTGGTACCGTTCATATTGTGAGAAACATACTACATTTACTCTGGGTAGAAGGTAATACAAAGATCAAAATCCCATGCCTCAATTAAGATTTGATCCCAGTACCTGTTAGCCTTGAGTCTGATGGCTCAACTACTAAAACACTAAGGGAAGTATCTGGTCACTTACCAAGGTAAGGTTTTTCTCCATCCTCTTCAAACTGTGAAGTATCGCTGGTGTTCAGTACTCCCACAGACAAGTATGACTTAATTTTCTCAGCTTTTTCCATCCATTTGGTAACCTGTATATACACACATTACTTTATTTACTAGTATTTAAGTACATGACATATTTATATTTGTGTATATGTACAGAATATAGAAATCATTTTAAACTTGTTTTTAACTTGTTTTACATCAAGAACTACAACAGTTACTGTATTTGTACCGTAAAAGAAACGAGTACATCTTTAAAATAACCAAAATAATTTGTTTGTGTGGAAGAGATAGGGTTTATTTATATTTACATAAAAGAGAAATAGAAGAAAGAAGCATTTGTATAAAATTATCATTTCTTTTACTTCAGTTATTAACGTGAATTTTTGATAATTCTGGGTTAAAAGACTTTTTGAGTATTTCTCACTTTCATATGTTTATGTATTGGAAAACATCTATTTAATTTTCAGGTTTTCCATGAAGTATAGGAAGCTTTAGAGTGTTTCGTTTGTTTTAATTTCTGTATCTTACCTCTACATTTAACAAATCTTTTCTTCTTCCTTTTTGCTCCTCTAAACAAAAAAGAAATGATCCATGTAAACTTGATTAATTCCCATACCATTCCCATTTCTAGTTAGTCATATGAATAGAACAGAACAGAAATTTATTTCACTTATGGCCTTTATTTGACGGCATCAGAGGAATACATATACACATATAATATAACAGCGTCAAAATTACAGTAATAGTAAACAAAATAATAATCATGTACATCGTAGAAGTCTTAGGTGGAACAGAACTGTTTATTTATGATAGTTATTTATAAATTTTCTGAGTCCAAATTGTTTTACAATTAAAAAGCTGTTTGAATTTATATACATTTAATCTTATATAATATAATTTAATATACAAATATATAAATACATAGAAATAAGAAGGAATTTTTTTTTAGATTTGTAAATTGATTTTCAGAATGTCTATATTAAGTAACAGTTACCACTGCAATGTATTTGTCATACCTAAGAAGTTAAGTTTATTTATTGACATGATGCTCTTGCTTGCCAGATGATTTTATTCTTTTTTACTTACTATTAGGATTCCCAACAATTTTTTTCACTTTTACCCATGATAATGTTTCAAAAGTAAATTCTCCCCCCCACCCTGTTTTGTCGAGTAATTTGAATTTACACTTCTACGATAAAAAAGCAACTGGAAAAGGGGATAAATCTGAAAATACTGTTTCTAACATTATTATTTTAAGTTCAAATAACAATAATAATAGTACATAACAATATTATTTCACTTATTTATGAACAACTAATGATGAATAGATATCGGTATACCAAAACCAAACACAGTCATTCAATGAGCAAATATACCCCATAGGTAACTAAAATGAAGTAAATTTATCCCATTTTGGGAACCCCTTACTTATTACAAATTTGAAAAAGTAAAAATAAGTATTAAACTTTAGAGATTTGCTTAACTGTGCAATACATTCACAATTATTTCATCTATTTAAAATACTATTACACCAGTAACTATTAAATTATTATACAAGTGAACAAGAAGTAGTTACCTGGTAAAGCTTTTATAAAAGCTCCAAGAGCAAGTTCATAATGTTTTAAAGCTTGACTATAGTCTTCTTTTTCAGCCTAGAATGTAAATACAAAATTTAAATTAGTCAAATTAGGAAAATTAAGGTCATTAACCCTAGTTATGAGATATTTTGTATATTATATATTCTGATGTTTTGTATAAAATGTATTTTAAGCTTTAAAAACACCAATACAACACTCAATTCTTGTGGCAGGAATTGGCAATGATGACATAAAAACTAATGTATAACTGGTTTACATCATCATTGTACCATCATTCTAAAAATATCTGTGCCACTGATGTCACGGATTTGTGCTATATCGCAGCAAAACAAGGGGAGATACATCATGCAGTTTTGGAAAGAGTTATTCATGGATGAAATTTATAGTCTAAAACATTATATTATTATTTAAAAGATAATAATTTCTCTCTTGTGTTTTAATAGGGTTTATATTGTTTATGAAAAAAATAACCAAAAACCTAAATTACTTTTTCCCTGAACTTTAAAGAAATGTTTTGATACAGTAATTTAATTTTAAATTAGATATAAATGGCTAATAGCACTCAAACATGCAAATCTTAACTTTGATAATTAATTCAACTTTTAAAGTTACTTTTATTTCAGAAAGCATGGGTCTACAACACCAATACATGAAATTTAAAAAAATGACAAATTGTGAGTGAAATAATTAAATTACCTCAGTTTCTGCTGCCTTTATCAACTTAAGAGCAGCTAAAAGTTCCTCTTTATCATGGCATAAATCCACTGGAAAAAAGTATATCGCATATAATTTAAAATATAAATGTAATGAATAAATGTTTGTGGAAGTCTAAGAAAGATTTATATGCATGGGAAATAGTGTCAATGATGCCAATCAAATAAAAGTTTTTTATGTAAATTTTGGTACTTTTATATGATTAAATATGTGTTAACAGATAGTGATCGGTTAAGAGACTCAGTTGGCATTTTGATATTTTTATCTGATTAAGTGATTACACTAACCCAGCTATTCATATGTGTTAACAGATAGTGATCTGTTGAGAGAGTCAGCTGGTATTTAATAGTTTTATCTGATTAAGTGATTACCCTAACCCAGCTCTTCATAAGTGTTAACAGATCTGTTGAGACTGAGCTGGTATTTGATAGTTTTATCTGATTAAGTGATTACACTAAACCAGCTCTTCATAAGTGTTAACAGATAGTGATCTGTTGAGAGACTCAGTTAGTATTTTGATAGTTTTATCTGATTAAGTGATTACACTAAACCAGCTCTTCGTAAGCATTAATAGATAGTGATCTGTTGAGAGACTGCTGGTATTTGATAGTTTTATCTGATTAAGTGATTACACTAACCCAACCCAGTTCTTCATAAGCATTAACAGATAGTGATCTGTT
>JAULBS010004074.1:0-11449 GCA_032355785.1 Symmetromphalus regularis | reverse complement strand
ACTCTTTCCGATAAGCAGCAAGGGGTCTTTTATATGTACCGTCCCACAGACAGGATAGCAAATATCACGGCCTTTGATGAACCAGTTGTGGACCACTGGCAGGAATGGAAAATAGCCCAAACTGCAAATGGGTCCACAGAGAAGGATCGATCCCATGACCGACCGGTTCACAGGCGGACACTCTACCATTTGATGTTTGCATTGTTTAACTATTGGAGGTTTATGCTATGCTTCCTTCCCTTAAGACACAGGATCCTATGGTTTTGTAATATACTGACACCACATTCACATTTATACCTTGTACGCATTAAAAAATGTTTTTAAAAAAATTAAAAAATACAATTTATTCTGTTTTTTATTATTATTATTATTAATATATTTTATTTTTTGCTTTTCTTGGAATTCCACGATTTCACAGAGAAACAAGAAATAACCCAATAGATCCACTGAAGAGGATAGATCCAGTGATCTTCAGCATTTCAGGCAGATGTCCTATTTGAGAGTAATGTCTCTCGTACACATTGTCAACTGCTTGGGGTCAAGATCCCATAGATCTACAAAGTGCACATGTACATTGTATTCATGAACAAACAATGTCATCAAGATTTGGGTGAATGTCCTTCTCAGTGGATCCATTTGCAGTTTGGGCTATTTTTTGTTTTAATCAGTGGTCCACAACTGGTTCATCAAAGATCATGGACAGGACAGTGCATATAAAAGATCCCTTGCTGCTTATTAGAAAGAGTAGCCTATGAGGTGGGTTTCATCTAAATAAATATGCCAGAATGACCATGTGATTGACGTCCAATAGCCGCTGATAAGATAAAAATCAATGTGCTCTAGAGGCATCGTTAAATAAAACAAACTTTACTCTTGTACACATTGTTAACTGCTTGGGGTTGAGATCCAATCTACAAAGTGTACATGTACATTGTATTCATGAACACACAATGTCATGTTGAAAGGCCGTGGTATGTGCTGTCCTGTTTGTGGGATGGTGCATATAAAAGATCCCTCGCTGCTTATCAGAAGGGGTAGCCTATGTGGGGGCAGCGGGTTTCCTCTAAAAGACATATGTCAGAATGACCATATGATTGATGTCCAATAGCTGATAAGATAAAAATCAATGTGATCTAGAGGCATCATTAAATAAAACAAACTTTACTCTCGTACACATTGTCTACTGCTTGGGGTCGAGATCCCATCTACGAAGTGTACATGATGAACATTGTATTCATGAACACACATTGTCATGTAGATTTGTGTGAATGTCGACCGCATCACTGAGTTGATGTTATTGTAGGATGTAGTTTATCTAGACGGGTTAGCATTGTTAACAAATGGGACATTGATTAGTATTGTGAATCCATACAATAGCCAGTCTGACCATAAAAGAAAATCTATTTCTGTTACTGCATGTACCCCTGTATGTATTTGTATACAAATAACGGTCATATACATGTATGTGATGATATAGTACATTTTACGATTAGGGCTGTTCCAGTTAAATTTTTACCGGGGGAGGAAGAACGCCTTTAATTTTTAGTGTACATTTACATTAAAAAAAAAAAAATTCACCCCTGACCTACTTTTATATAATATCCTCATGGCCCTCTACCAAGATTAATATACACATGGATTTGATACCAAAATGTCCCCCCAACACATAATTTATTTATTGCCGGTGGTCACAGACCTAGTACCAACTTGAAGGTAATTATAATTTATAATTTCTTTCACCAACCCACCACCCACATAAATTGACCATGTTTTTACCAAGGGCAAATGTAAAAAAAATACATGTGCATTCTGCCCACCCACCCTCCCGATATAATTTCATCTGGAAACACCCTTAATCAGGGACTTTTTTCTTTCCTTTTTAGGTTTATGACATCGGTACAGCATATTGATGTATTAAATATCAGGATGTCTGATTATTTTTGTGTGTGTGTCTTTTGTTGGAGTTTTTTTGGGGCGTCTTGGGGGGTGGGGGGTAATAATAATTGTCAACACTGGAGCATACTATTTATTAATCAATGGCTGTTGGATGTCTAACATTTGGTAATTTTTACATGAAATCTTCAGAGGAAACTGGGTATGTTTCCATTCAGGGCTGCCTAAATGATTTGACACTGGGGCAGTGGACTAGAGATGTTGAGGACCACGAATATGCTAAGGGGTTGAGACCATGAAGCCCTGGTAAAAATTTGAAATGCAGATATGTGAAAAATGATTTTAATGGCTTCTGGACAAATTATTCTGGATAATGATATTATAACTGCTGCCCCAGTTCCAGCGGCCATGCCTTTACAATAAATACAACAGGATTTTTTATATACATTTTTGCATAAATTGTGACATTGATACTATAAAGAGAAATACTGGTAAAGATTATTATTAAAGCATTTTTTTTAATTTGTCAAATCAAAAGGTGGAGGGGGGTAATAGTAAATGCATCCCCCCTGTCCAAAAAGAGTGAAAATGTGAACCCCCACACCCAGGATTTACACCACTGGTCAGTGTCTATGATTGTGACCCAAATTTAAACATTTTAAATAGTGATTAATAATGTTATCTCAAAATCTCAGGGAAACATGATGTAGGCTTAAAATGTGTCTTTCCCTAAAATGTAAACTGACACTGAAATAACTGGTAATCGTAACCAAATTAATCAATAAGTGTTAAAATATGACAGATGTTCTGTAAAGTTGGGGGATAATTATAACTCAAGGCATTCCCCAGCCAATAAGAGGGGGAATGTGTCCCCCCACCCCCCACACACCACCAGGATTTACACCCTTGGTCAAGTGTATATGATTGTGACCTACCCAAATTAAAACTTTTAAATTGTGAATAATCAGTTATCTCAAAATCTCAGAAAAAACATGTAGGCTTAAAATGTGTCTTTCCCTAAAATGTAAACTGACACCGAAATAACTGGTAATCATAACCAAATTGAAATTAATCAGTGACTTACCCCAAACAGGTGTGGATGCAGGATTTTTGAAAGGGGGGGATCCAAATGTGAAGGGTGAATAGGACTGGGGGGAAATGGTTAATTTTTACGTCCTTCCACACGGAAAATATATATATTTAAAAAACAAAAATTCTAGAAAATGGGTATGTCCGAACCACCTGTACATCCCCTCTGGATTCGCTACTGTCAAATAAATGTTTTAAATGATATGCCTAACCAATCCCAAAAACAAATCCAGTGTTAAATTTAAAATATGACAGATGTTCTGCGGAGTGAAATCACTGAAGATACTGCGAATGTGATCTTTACGTCCAGTCATAGTGTGATAGACTACATCGATTTATCGACTATCTTATCATAATTTCAACAATTTTATCAAAAACCTCGTATTCACATTTAAATCTGCCTCCCTACTATTAAGCCCATATTATATCTAAATCTAAATCTAGATAATTGGCTCTAAAACAATGGCTATGCATAAAATGCATAACGAATTTTGCCGACTAAACCCGAGCCCGTGTTTCGGGGCGTAAAATGTAAAAATGTCGGTAATAATTAAGATTAAAAATTCGGCAATACGTACTGTGTTTTAGCGACAATCAGCATGCTGTCTGTTCCATCAAAAAAAGTATCCTTTTTCCGGTTGAATTAAGTAATTTTGACGTCTTTGTCACGCATTTCTCTGCGACAAGAATCCAGCCATTTGACATCGCCAGGGGGCGCTATTGTTCACTTTTACTTCCGTGTTTTATTGAGTGGGGTAAAACAATGATATCCCAACGTTACTATGTATAAAGATACTCTACATAACTCCAAATATAGTTTTTTCATCAAAAACGGGTGCGTCATGTGCATTCTAAACTCATTTAAATTATTTGTGAATTAGTCAAATACTGGTTTCGGGTGAGGTTGGGGGAAGGTAGGTATTTAAGGCGATCAGACCGTGGGATTTGCAAATTAATTTGTTTGGGATTTTTCAACCCACTTATATTATTTAATACCGATGTATAACGATATGTATATTATACAATAAATATGCATGTATCACAATTTGTAATACAATAAATACATGTATTACAATATGTAATACAATGTATAAATCATGTATCACAATATGTAATACAATGAAATACTGTTATAAATTGTTTGTAAATAATTATTATTTCGTTATTTAATAAATATTATACAATTTTTTTAATTTTGTATTTCTGCCACGCTCTGTATTTGTTCTGTGTTCTGTTCATAGACTATGGCCCGCTAGCAATGAATCTTTTGGATAAATTTGTTTTCAATTGTTTAAAATGGATATTCAGAAGCAAAGAAATTGTGTTTCCGAGTGTGCTAGGTTAAAATAATAATTTTAATTTTTTAATATCATTTAAAAACATTTGAACATTCTGAACTTGTTCTAATGCGGACTCAATCTATATATGCAATTGCTTTTACCAAAAATATCATAATATTGGTTCCCTTCAGCAGATACATTTGAGCTATTTCTTGTTCCAGTCCCGGAATTTTAACTGTTGCAATGAAGACCATGGTATATGCTATCTGATCTGTGGGAAAGCATATAAAAGATCCCTTGCTAATAAGAAAAAGTAAAGTAAAGTTTGTTTTATTTAAAGACACCTCTAGAACACAATAATTTTTATCTTATCATCTGCTAATGGACGTCAATCATATGGTCATTCTGACATATTTATTTAGAGGAAACCTGTTGCCACCACATAGGCTACTATTTCTGATAAATAGCAAGGGGTATTTTATATGCACCTTCCCACAGACAGGACAGCACATATGGCCTTTGATGAACCAGTTGTGGACCACTGGTTGGAATTGAAAACAGCCCAAACTGCAATGGGACCCACTGAGAAGGATCGATCTGATGACTAACCACTTCACAGACAGACAGACACTCTATTGTTTGAGCTACATCTCTTATTAAAGAAAGAGTAGCCTATGTGGCAGTTAATGGCCACTAAATATAAAGTGTGCTGGGGTCTCATTAAATAATCATTTCCTTTTTTAATTCCTTTGATCAGTTAGGATTTTATCTCAGTGAATCACATATAGTTTGGGCTATTTTCCATTCCAACCAGTGATCCATAATTGGTTCATCAAAGGCTATTGTATGTTCTGTCATGTCTGTGGGAGGGTGCATATAAAAAAAACCTTGCTGTTTATCAGAAAGAGTAGACTGTGGCAGCAGTGAGTTTCCTCTAAATAAATGTCAGGATGACCATCATTGACATCCAATAGCCGATAAGATAAAAATCAATGTGCTCTAGAGGCGTCGTTAAATAAAACAAACTTTATAGTGGATCACGTACCACAAGTTCCAGAGTTTTTTTCATTTGTTTTGTTTAATAACGCCACTAGATCTCATTGATTTATATATCATCAGCTATTGGAGGTCAAACACTTGGTAATTTTGACATGTAGTCAAGTGTGAGCCAACCTCCAGTGGGTTTTGAACCACTGTCAAAAACTTGAGATTCCAACATTCCACTGCTGGAATACAGATGGTCACTACAAGTTTGTGAGTGTGTAGCAAAAGTACTTTAGAAGCCAATGAAACTAAATTTTAAAAAAAAGTAACGTTTATTTTATTTAACGATGCCTCAAGAGCACTTTTATTTTTACCTTATCATCGGCTATTGGACGTTAATCATATGTTCATTCTGACATATTTATTTAGTAAAGTTTGTTTTATTTAATGACGCCTCCAGAGCACACTGATTTTTACCGTATCATTGGCTATTGGAAGTCAATTATATGGTTATTCCGACATGTTTATTTAGAGGAAACCCACAGCTGCCACATAGGCTACTCTTTCTGATAAGCAGCAAGGGGTCTTTTATATGCACCTTCCCACAGACAGGACAGCACATACAACAGCCTTTGATGAATGTTGTGGGCCACTGGTTGAATGAAATGAAATTATTGTTATTCCCCTAATTCCTCCCCACCTCAAAACAAAGCATTTTTGGAGACTTCAATGGTATTTCAAAGACTCTTGGAAGACATAAAACCATGTAATACAACCCATTATCTATCACAAGTTAGTGTTAGTGTCTTAAATGCATAGTGACACAGAATTTAAGGTCTTTGTGCTTTAAATATTAATTACAAATGAAACTTACATGCATTTGTTATATTAGATCTCGTTTTCATATCACGCAAGACATTTTAACTTAACCATGGTATAGGGAATTTCATGTCGAATTTACGGTTTATGATTTATTTGTTCGTAACCATAATTCATTATTATTTTTAAAATATTGATAATAAGCGAGATGCAGTGATTATGTAAGTAGTTGAATGAAGTATTTCTACAGACAAATCAAATGTTTATATATAAAATTAATTCTTTGTTTGGAAATTAATTAGGTCATGGGTCCGTGGGAGTATGTGTTTAAGATAGCAAAAAATAAATAAAAATAATAATAAAATAAATAAATGCAACTTGGTAGTCTTGCTTTATCGAATTGTTATCACTTAGAAACCTGTTAAAATGAAAAAAACAGCATTAAAAAGTAATTTTTTAGTATATTTTCAACTGAAAAAAAAAAATCCTCTTCTTAAACCCAAATAAACAATTTTGTTTCATTAGCTTCTAAACACTTTTGCTGTACCTCCTATAACACACTGTTTTAAGATAATGTGTTTTAAAGAAATTATCACACAAAAACAAAAATCAATCAATTTTGTCAACTCTTTTTATTCATAAACTGTAAATCATGAAATTAATGTATTAAGTGATGGGGTGCAGGGTACACTGGTATATTGCAATAATTAAAGGAGTGAAAGATAAAGTTATTTTCAGAATCAAAATCTATGGCCCTATTAACATGAAAAATTATTTTATGTCTATTTATAAAATTTTGAATATTCGCCAGAGTGCCGAAGATTTCTTCTGGCCTACTATTTTAAAAATAAATATCAGGAGTCCATACTTTTACAAATTACAGTAAACCTCGCGTATAACGTACCAGTAGGGACCAACGTTTTTGTCCGTTAGATACGAAATCCGTATTACGCGTATATCGTACTTTGTCCTTTATACATATATACCTGGATTGGGTTTTACTTTGAAATAATGATAGACCTTGACAGACCACGAAATTTCAATGGTGTTCATCTTGAAAGCTGATAACCACGACACATTCACTTTACTGATGACAGAACTATATGTATTCCAAACTATATGCATGCACGTAAACAGCACCACGGAACAGCGCACGCAGTCACCGACATCTAGTGCGACCATCTGCTATGCTGCATGCCGAATTATCATACATGTACATTGTATTTTAAATTCGTGAGCGTACCAGTCCCGCCATAATTTAAACTGAAAGAACAAGTCGGCACAAAGTTCAGTGATGTTAAAAAATGCTTTATTTAGATTTTTATGTAGAATAACGTACTATATAGTACATTTTTTCCACATTCTCATCTATTTTCATTACTTTTTACGAAGGAACACGTCGGCCAGGAGGAGTACGTTATAGACGTAAGGATTTTAAAGGAAATGCATTACACTGGAACCGGAGATTTGGGTACGATATACGCAAATGTCTGACATACAGAGGCCGTTATATGCGAGGTTTTTTATTGGAATTATCGTTAGACGGGACCGGGACTTGGAGTTTCAGTACAGTATAAGCGATTGTCCAGTTTATCCGAGGACGTTATACGTGAGGTTTACTGTAGTTTGATTCCTGACAGATCACCAATAATCAAAAATCTCTTGCTTCGGTACAACTGAAGTCTGCATTGGTTCAAACGTCTGTTGTTCTGGTTCAGGTTCGGCGTGATCCGTAGCGATGTGGCGTTCTGCTTCCTGAAACGTGTGAAACGTCATTGCGCACACGCTGCACAAGAACACCTGAGATATCTGGTCCCTTGTGTTAACATCCTCAACAACCTCCTCAACCTCGGCTATCTCTTCGACAATCTGCACGATGCTATCCTGTTCGACTGGCTCCATTTTAATTAATCTCTCTTCGCCATTCACCAACTGAACTATGAATTCGTTATTTGTGTTTATATCCTGAAGGATGCTGTGTTTAGAAGGGGTATGTTGTTTTTGTTTCTCTCCTCTACATCGTGCTATGTGGTGCTTCAACGTGCTGGATGTCGAGAAAGCTCTCTTACACTGGAGACAGTTAAATTTGCTTATTCCGGTATGGCTGACCATGTGTGCTGTTAGCCTCTGTTTGCTTTTGTATGATTTCGAACAGACGCTGCACGAAAACGGTCGAAGATCCGAATGTACAAATTGATTATGTTTATACAGCATGCTGCGGAATCCGAATTTCATCCCACACAGAGGACAGCTGTGAGGTTTAGCACCTGTATGTTTATTCATGTGGTCATCCAGGTTTGTCTTGCCGTTGAAGCCACGACCGCATATGGAACATACGTGGCGGTACGTCCTCTCGCTCGGTAGCTTGTGAACTTCCATGTGTGAGTGTAAAGTGTTGCTGGCGTAAAATCGTTTCCCGCACACCGAACAAACGTGCGGCTTGATGCCGGAGTGGCGACCTAGGTGTAGGCGAAGATAGCGAGGATGTCGGAATATTTTTCCACAAATGTTGCAAACACATTCTTGCTGTTTGGTGTGGATGGTGTCGATGTGGATCATCAGATTGGTATTTTTGGCGAGAACTTTATGACATATCGGACACTCGTTTTGAAAACTGTGTGACTCCATGTGAAGGGTCAGCTCTTTCTTCGATTTCGTCTTAAAGTTACACTTCTTACAAGATTTCAGTAGTTTCGCATCAATATGATGGATGACTTGTTTGTGTTTCCTCAAAGCATAAACCGTATTGAACGCCCGGCCACAGATGTTACAACAGTTGATGTCAGATGGGCCATGTGTCTTGTCAACATGATCAAACAATGAGTCCGATGATTTAAAAACTAACTCGCACACATCACAACGAACATTTTCCAACTTATGTTCTTCAATGATGTGCTGAGTCAAATCAGAGAATGATTCGAAAGTTGTTAAACATAACGAACAGTAAGTGGCTTTATCATAACAGTATTTATTAAAAGGTCCGTGTTTTAATTTCATATGGTACGCTTTGCTCTGCTTAAAGACAACTTCGCAGACATCACAACGAAGAGGATCGGCAATGGCATGATTTTGTATGAGATGGTCCGTCACATCGCCGAACTTGTCTGACATAAACTCACAATAGTTGCAAGCCCAGTCTTCTTTTTCCATCAACTGATTATGAGGAAAATGACATTTTCTTAAATGTTTGTGTTTATCCACCAGCCGCTTCTCACACACGTCGCAGCGCAGAGGATTGACAACGTCGTGCTCTTCTATCAGGTGGTCTGTGACATCGGCAAACTGATGCGATGTAAAAGGGCATTTTAAACAAGGAAACAGTTTCGGCTTACACTGCGTAAGATGAAGGGATTTGCTCTGAGGGGTTGAAAAGTTCATCCCGCAGTTGGAACAGGGTAGAAGGGGTTTCAGTTTATGTATCAGTATCAAATGTTCCACGAGGTGACTATTGCTCTGTGCTATGAACTCGCAAGCATAGCAATTGAGGCTTGTATCAACAGATCCGTCATTTACATTGTCTGAATCATCAATATATCTTTCACGCTGTAAGCTTTGATGCAGGGCAACAAATGGAACTGTGATTTGAGGTACATTAAATATTCGACACCTCGCTTGAAGAATTCTAATCCTTCTCTTTTGTGCTTTTGATAAATCTTGACTGTCCATCATTTCTTTGGCATCTGCTACACCGACATCAGGCCTGTTTAAATCAGACATTTTTTTACCCTCTGCATGAATATTTAGGCTCTTTCTGTCATCATGAACAATCATTTCTGATTTGACCGAATTTTGATCTTTCACTATTTCACTGATATTTGCTAAACTTTCATTGGTATCTCCTAAACTTTCATCGACATCTGCTAAGCTTTCATTTGCATCTATTAAACTGTTATCATCCAAACTGGATCTCTTCTTCTTGGATTCTGGAAGATAATCTGGATCATTGTCTGAATCATCTTCCCAAGCATCCAAGTCTTCATCACTTTCCCAGACATCTTCATCCTGTTGTTTTTGTGTCGAACCTTTCCTTGACTCATTGATGTCAACCAGGTTCACAGACAATTCTTTACTAGTCTTGTTATTTCTAGCCATTTTAGCAACATTCGTCTTAGATTTAAAACTTAATTTTGCCACCTTTTTATCTCTCCCTGTTGCCAGAAGAGTGAAATTCACCTTCTTGCCTCTTGTTTCATATCTGCTAACTATTACAGCTTTCTTTAAATTTACTTTCCTTTCCTCATTCAAGTTCTGTAGCTTCGTTTTTTGTTTATCTTTTTCAGAAGTCTTGTGACTGAAATTATTGGGACTGCGATCCAGTGGTTTGTAGGAATTTGATATATGTTTCCTCTTGGAATAAGGACTTGAGGACATTCTTGACAAGGTACGAGTATTTGAATCAAGTCTTTGGACTCTAGCATTTGTGGATGTCTTTATGTCACTCTGTTCTTCTTCTCTGAAATTGATAGATTTTTTTCTTGGCCTTCCTCGTTTCTTCTTCAAAACTATTTCTTCAGCCTCTGGTTTAAGAAGTTTTCTTTTTTTAGTCTTTTGAGATGCTTTTACGTTTGCTTTTGATAGTTCTAAGGTATTAGATTCACCAATATCAGGTTCGTCCACACCTATCATTTCATCTGAAATAACGTCATCATCAGTGGGAGTGTCCATGGGAGTGTCCATGGATTCTTCATCCAGTGGTTTATGTGTGGATTCTACTGCATCCATCTTCAGTGAGTCGGTCAAGAGGATGTCGGTCTGAGTCCAGACAGTAGATGTTAAAATACTCGACTCTTCACGTGCTGGAGAAATAGAAATAAAAGATATCATTAAAAGATAAAAAAAAACAAATTCCCCCATAAAGAAAACTACTGCTAAACTTCAATAAGTCAAACTCTGACGTTTCAAAAAATTTCAATCTCTCAAACTGACACTCTGATTCCAGCCAAACTTTAATACAAAGTAACTTTTTCTTTCTTTCATTCTGTCTTTTTTTTTTTTTGGGGGGGGTGTTTAATGACGCCATTAGAGTACATTGAATTATTAATCATCGGTTATTGAATGTCGAACATTTGGTAATGGTGACACACAATCAAGTATGAGCAAGCCTCCAACAGGTTTTGAACCACTGTCTTCAGCTTGAGAGTCTTGTCTTCTACCACTGGACCTCAGAAGCTCACTCCATACAAAATAGCAATAACGGCCTTTGAAAATTCAAACTTAGATAACTCGAAAATCTAGATATCAAAACGTTATACTGTAGTCCTAATCTAAAAATTAAATGAGCAATACCTTTGAAAATTCAAACTTTGATAACTTGAAAACCTAGATATCAAAACGTTATATTGTAGTCTTAATCTAAAAATTAAATGAGCAATACCTTTGAAAAT
>JAULBS010004063.1:0-11449 GCA_032355785.1 Symmetromphalus regularis | reverse complement strand
GAATCCGTGTTTGTAATGTTCATTAATCCTAAATCCATGTACGTATTAAACATTTTATTGCACCATTCTTATTTCTGTAAAAACTTTCACCTATTTTATATGCTGCTTTGTAGGCTTCAGCGTTCCTTTAAAATAAACGCCCTTGAATCATCTTAAAGCTATTATCTGAAAGAAAGTCTATTTGCATATGTATTACTTATTTCGTGACTATTATAAGAGATTTAACCCGCCACATCTAACACTCGCAATATGATTTGATTTAATGTTGTACAACCGAAGTAGCATTGCAACTGATATGCGTTAGCCACGTGTACTCCCGGGACACGGTGTCGTCTACAGAGTTGTCGTAAAGTCAATGAGTTGTCTACGCTGTTTCGTTTAAGTGGCGCACAGATTCGATATGCACAGATCATCATAGGAGCCTGTGTCATATGAAATTTATAAAACCAGTTGGTTCATTGTGGTATTACTCGATCGAAAACAATAATACAAACGTCAAACGAGACATTTGAAATCATTACTTTTCTCACCGAGATTAGGGACGCAATGCCGTTGTGTCTATCAAAATGTTCCTTAGACATTATCTTGTTGGTAAATTTAGACATGTAATCATATCTGAAATAATAATATTGGTTTGTGTGACTTATATGTTGTTAAGAATAGATCAGATCTAATGAATCTATTTAACCAAATCCATGACTCGAAGCATTTTCAAATCCAAAAATAACGACCACCCCACGTGACATGTCACACGCTCATTTTTTTTTTCTGACGCAATAATTATTTGTGATGATACATGATAATCGCGCATTGGTGCTTTTCAAAGTGAAGCAGGAAACACTAGCTAGATTCAAATATTTTCTTAGAGATTCAGATTTTATTATGTTACGTGATTTACATGTTCATAGAATGGGCCAAAATCAAAGTCTGGATTGATAAACCAGCTTCAATATTATCCCAATACTTTACATGTTTCTAACAGAATGGTTCGCCAGAAAACTTTATATAACTGAATTTATCATAATAACCTTTAGTACCACTCCAACCTCTACAAGTTAATAACACCTCTAGTTCTCGTCATGGTTTGTGTTTTTAAGTTGTGTTAATTTAAACACACGCACTCACACCCACACAGAGCACACTCTCCCTCTCTCTCTCTCTCTCTCTCTCTCTCTCACACACACACACACACACACAAACAATACTTACACATACTTCTTAATATTGGTGCATCATGTACTAATAGTTAATGATTAAATAACCTATCTATTAACGTGCAAGTGCAGATTAAATATATATATATAGGACTGTGACCAAAGCTAGTTAAGTGCATTTGCACCACGTTTTAAATCACATCCTCTCTTTCCAGTGAAATGGATACCATTAATACAAATCATATTATTTTATTTTTTATTTAAAATATAACTTAAGAAGGGGTGTTAACCAAGCGTCTTTGAGTGAAATGTGATTAAAACCATCTGTTATACCGTACGTAAAATCTAAATTTCACTTTCATGTCCCTCCGCCATTAGCGCAGCATTGTGTTGGGAACCAGTCACAATGGTGGTTAAAGTTGCACCGTTCCCACGTGGTCGGTTCACAATGACGGTTAAAGCTATACGGCTCCCACGTGATTGTCTCTATAGAAAGACTATATTGCTGCACGTCACAGATGCGCTTTGATTTCCCAGTTGTCGTCGCTTATCGTGTAAGATCCTAATAACATTTTCTTGACGTTCCTGCGTGAGATTCGCGAATGCTGCATGATTTCAGCTTTACAATATAGCACATCCCGTAGAGGTCCTACATCCAGATGGTTAGGATACCAAAGGGTATATGATTTGGTAAATAATCAGATTACATTCTCAAGTCCAATGAAGTAATTTGTGGTCTAGGTAATTGCACTTTTATAACGTGGTTGTAAATGAAATTTTCATTTAATAAAGAAACGCTTAAACATTTCCGTGGAAATTATGAATAAAAAAAAAAAATAAAAAAAAAATAAAAAACCATCTAGAAAAAACAGAAAAGAAAAAAAACACCACAAAGTGTGAATGAATATAGGAAAAGTAATTCATAGTAAATCGTTACGAGACTTTACATAACGGTATAGAATATAATTTAAAGAGGGTAAAATTGAAATAGTTATATCTCATTACTACGTTATAATAATATTAAATCAACATTTTTTAAAATAAAATAACAAAGAAAGAATGAAAACAACATTAATAGACTACATAATTTGTTAATATTTAAATTAATATTAAATTCCATTGAAATCTGAATTATTTATATCAAAGTATGTGTGAAAACGTGCTATTGCTTATATCATTTATATAATAGTCTTACCAACTCAATATGTACATTTGAAATATAACCTGAAACACATTCAAACAGGACGAGAGTATAATAAACTTCATGAAAACAATTGTTTTAGAGAAAGAGCTGACATATTTTAATGTGTTTTCGATTCAAGGATCCACATCTAATATTAAATGGTTTTACATTATAAATTCATTTAACTATATATATTTTAAATAAAATATATCTGATAATTTATTTTATGTCTTCCAGTTTTGTTAATTACTTTGTTGATGTCATGGTTATCAATTTGTAACCTACGATGTTTGCTTGTGATTGTTAATTACCTAATTAAAGATATAATGTAATATGTTTTTGCAAATTCGTATTTGACAATTTTACTGTCTATATTAGATCATAAAAGACCCTTTGCTGCTTATCGGAAAGAGTAGCCTATATGGCGGCAGCGGGTTTCCTCTAAATACTTGTCAGAATGACCATATGATTGACGTCCAATAACCGATCATAAGATAAAAATCAATGTGCTATAGAGGCTTTGTTAAATAAAACAACCTTTACTGTTTTATTAAGTGTAGCTGGTATCATTTTATTTTTAAAACAAAACCAGTATAACCAAAATAAAGTAATTACACATTAATGTATTATAATTATTTAGTATGCACTACTTACCAAATTTTGTATTCATATTGTTGCACTGTTAACTTTTCAGTTTGTGTCTCTGGCGAGATTGGTACCGGCCTTTAGCGACATTGGGAAATTTTTGCGTGCAATTGTTTGGGATTAAACATGATTTTTGTTTTCGTATTCAAAATTGATTATCGTCTCATTTTGTTTTTTTTATCAAGAATTCTGGGGGAGGTCTTCGAGAACATTTTTGAAGTGAACAAACTCGTGCCACATTTTGGTAAGTAAAGTTAAGTTTTTATTTAAACATAATCATTAAAACAATTGCACGTTTTGGCTCTCCATATAATAAATAAAAACGCAAAAATTTCCCGATACGCGGTAATATTTATATTTTTCAGTCCAGACAGAAGTTCATTTCTTATCTACATTTTAGCAAATATACGGTGCAAACTTTTCATTAAGAGTTGTATTTTTATATTTTTTCAGGCTCAGGGACGGAAAAGAGATTTCTTCGTTTTGGACGAGGACTAAGCGGAGAAAGTTTCCTACGTTTTGGACGACAATTTTATCGGATTGGCAGACCTAAAACTGAAAAACGATTTCTACGATTTGGTAGATCAGAATCTGATGCATTGGACGAGCTTATAAAAACAGCATTACTCGAAACAGAATATGACAAGAGTGGTGTCCCTTCCCGGAAAAGACGATCCGCAGACGTCAAACCCATCAAAACAGACGACAAAAACGAAGTAGTAGAAGAAACAGAAACAAAAGCTGTAGAGAAAAGGGAGACTGGTGATGTTTCAGACAAGGATAAAAGATTCATGAGATTTGGGAAAAGGTTTATGCGTTTCGGACGAGGAGATGAAAAGCGGTTCATGAGATTCGGGCGTGGTGGGGAAGATGAGAAACGGTTCATGAGATTCGGCAAAGATGGGAACGAAGAAAAGAGATTTATGAGGTTCGGGCGAGATCCAGACAAAAGATTCATGCGATTTGGTAAGAGGTTCATGAGGTTTGGTCGTGGCGATGAAGATGCTGAGGCAGTAGAAGATGACGAAGAGCTAACAGACGAAAACGGTCTCGATGAAGAGAAACGTTTCATGAGATTTGGACGAGACAATGAAAAGGACAAACGTTTTATGAGATTTGGCAGAGATGGTGAAGATGAAAAGCGATTCATGCGATTTGGGCGGGGTGGAGAGGACGAAAAACGATTCATGAGGTTTGGAAGGGGAGGAGAAGATGAAAAACGCTTCATGAGATTTGGAAGAGGACCGGCTGAAGAAAAACGCTTCATGAGATTTGGAAAGAGGTTTATGAGATTTGGACGAGATGGGCCTGAAAAGAAATTCATGAGATTTGGCAAACGATTTATGAGATTTGGCAAACGTGACTCTTCCTCCACGGAAGATGACAGTAAAGCATCGTAGTTCCAGTACGTGTGCTGACGGGAATGTTCGCGCCCATTGTTTGTCTGTACCAAATCATCGGACTGTAGTGTCTCTTGTTTCAAACCAAAGAACCAGCTCAAAAACCCAAAACAGGAAGACACATGCTGTGATTTTGTATTTATTTTTCACATATAAATGAATATACTCATGTTATGCAGACTGTTAATACATTAAAGGAATACGTCAGAGTCAGTATGTTATGCAGAATATATCACGGTAGAATTTTCTACGTGATCTAGTGAGCAACGATAAAAAAAGAGATCAAACGATTCTTTTGACTTTTTCATTTTTTTCCATTGCTTAATCTGTTTTTGATCCTTTTGGGAGGAAATGTTCATGTAAATAAAATTCATCCAAAGATTTTCTTGACGTGCAGAAATCTTTTAAATAAATAAAACGAAATCACTAAGATGGGTTAAGACAAAATGAAAACAATATCATTTGCATAGCGATCACTTTTCATATATTGCAGTCGTGTATAATTCGTTTTGAGGCGTTAAGTTCATTTACAGTGAAAATGGTTAAAACAATATTTTATTCCATTTACTGGTTGGATTGGTTGATAGGCCACAAGCCTATATTAGGACCTTTCCCTACATTTTATACACACAATAGTTTCTCAAATAAACGAGTTGTTTCAAAAACAAAGACAATAATAACAGTACTCTAATCACTGTTATACCCAGTCAGTATATTAAAAGTCGTTTATGTGAAAACGTGCATATCCGGTAAACCTTGCTGCCAATAAAAATAGCATCCTTCAAATCAGATGTGAATATATTTTAGAGACTGCCACCATATTGTGTACATGTTAGTGCTTACGAGAACTAGTGCTAACGAGAACACCCCAAAACCAAATAACAAATCATTGCAAATAGGCACAAAGAAACCATTTATAAACCTAATTTACCACAAAAAAACTATATATTAAAAAAGAAGAAGAACGAAAAGAAAGAAAAAAAAAACCGAAAAAGTAAAGAAAAGTAATAAAAACTATTTTTTGAATTTCCAACAATATATTTACAATAGTCTACTAACCGAATATTAACTCATCCATTCTTTAACAACCAAACCAATGTGTAAAATGTTTAACACCTATGAACTGTTGATAAAAGCAATATGGTTGTTAAACATCTGTTTCCTTTTAACTACACCCGACGACACTCTTTCCTTGTTACTTACAGATACAGTAGCTGTACATTCATAGAAAATGCCAGCACTGTTAGATAATTATCAACCCTTTGGAAATGTAGTAATATCAAGATAAATCACACGTCTTCCATACTGTCATGTTTTAAATAGTTTGTGTCTAGTACTAAACAAACTGGAATACCACTGCAGGAAACTGGTGGATGACAAATTAAGCTGATGGACTAAATTGAGGTATTTATCTACAACTGAAGCTAACGACAAAAGATGCGGATCGGTTGTCAGGAAAGTGATATGCTCAAACTCTCTCATTATCCTTTGCTCCGTGATCGTATGTCATAACGGAAACACACGAGTCGAGCTTAATTGCGAACTCGATAAAAGCTGAATTAATAGCCAAACTGACATTAAATAATCACTTCACAATTACGTTTTATATTATATTATTTTGAATATATAAATAGAGAATAAAATACAGTAAAATAGTGACATTGATGATGATGATGATGGACGTTAAACAAGAAAAATATTTTTAAAAATTAATAATCAAACAAATAACTAAATAAATAAATAAACAAGCATATTAATAAACGGATAGTTAAATAAAACTCCCAAATGGATGAATATTAATACACACACACACACACACACACACACACACACACACACACACACACACACACACACACACACACGTCAAAAGAATGTGTCCCCGATAAAGGGTCCCGTGGATCCACACCTTAAACACTGTACTTTTTGTGTTTTAATTATTAAAACAAAAAACTTTTTCTGACTATATGAAAATTATTAGGCCAATAAAATCTAAACTGTTAGAATTTGTGTTTTGCATCGCCTTGTTGCACATGATTATTATTATAAACAAAAATAATCATGAAAATTACATTTTTACTTTTGCCATGTTTATTTTGATATTGACATTCGAACATCGAAAAGGAATGTTTTTGTTATTTACACATTTATTTATTGGAGCTAGATGGATAAAATTATTGTGTTTTTTTCAGTTTTATTTTTTCATTTATGTGTGATTTAATAATAATTAAAAAAAACATTAATTTAGATCTCTTGATTACAGAGACATATTAACATTTTTGTTATAAAGGGTGGTTGTACTATTGTGGTTTATTACTAAAATGTGTTAAATTAGATCCTATAATAATAACTTTAAAGTGAAAAAAATTATCTCAATTTCATGTTCACGAAAGACGAGCGTATTCCCTCCAGTGGTGACAGTCCTCAGACACTGTAACCAGAAACGATCCTTTGCAGACCAGAACAAACTATGTTAAATTTCATATACCGTACATAATTGGAATTTTTAAATATATTGTATTGTTTTTGTTTATGTGAATGTTTGTTATAATTTTACTGATGAAGGTCAATATGGGGTCAGGGCCGAATTTATACGGTGGCGAAGGTGCAATCCCCACGGATCCCGCTGCCAGAGGCCTGCCCCCCCCCCCTCGACACCCACCCCCACACTGAGGACTTCCTTTATAAAAAAAAAAAAATTAATTATAAAATTGGTTCTATTCATTCATTTTGGTTCATTTTTTTTATTTCTCATATAATTTTATTTCTGTGTTATGGGGCCCCCAAACCTGAAATGCCCGGGGCACAAAGGTTTAAAACCGGCCCTGTATGGGGTGCGTGTGTTAGTTGTTTATTAATTTTGTGCTCTCTTACTTCCCACACTGACAAAATCGAACGACTGAGACAAACCACATGTCCTATTCCCATTTATATCACGAATCCAACATGACAATACACTTGTGAATTGAACCGAACTAATGCAAATTTCCTGTCAAAGTGAATTTAAAGAAACCGTATCTGGTATATTTTACATCGATTGCTTCCCCTGAGACTGGCTGTTGGAACCAATCAGAACCTGGTCAGAAAATTCATCTTTATTGTCACAGATTAGTGGTCAGTTGTCTTCTGATTAGCCCAAAAAGAGTTCAAACTCCCACTCAGTAAATAATCTGTTTAGATGATGATAGATAACATTGACTATATATAGCAGCCTTAAGAATCATCGATTTGAAAATACTACGTGATAACGTTTGTATTTTTCAGTCAATAAGAAAAGAATACTTATCAATAAAAAATAAATAAATAAAATTTCTCTCAGGCTGCCATCTTATTACCACAAGAATGTCTTAATTCTGTTGTTTTTATTTTATTTATAGATAATTTTTTTTTTTTTTTTACATTATTAATTTAAATATTACAAATTTAACTACGGTGACTAAAAATACAAATATATATGAGTTCATAATGTCAAAGAAGACACAAGCTATCTCTGAATTACACTCGTCCTTAAGTTCTGACTAAACTATAACAGCCTAAAGAACAATATTCACAACATAATAGAAAAAAAGAACCTCGATAGATCAAGGTAATTTAAAAAAAATTAAAATCTATATGACAGGTGGATCCTTACGATGAATGTAGTGGTGTGCACTAGCTTCCTAACCAACAAATGGAAAGCAAAACAGAAGGAAAACACCCATCCATAATATTTTAAACATAACGTCATAACGAGCATTTATTATTACAAATTTCAAAACGCTAAAACAATCTTCCCTCGTTGGTGCAATGTACTTACAGTAATTGTTGAAGACATTAATACACAATAAACACGATAAGCCTATTCACTCTCAAGACCATGTTGTATTGTGGGCACGAGTGCTTAATTACCTAAAATGAACTAATGCCAGACACAGAGAAACAATTACATGTAATTATATACAATATTTTAGTGTCTCAATACCAGTGTTAATTAAGGTAAATATTTTAATACACCTTAATACATGTACCTAAATATAACTCTATGACAGTATATTACTTCCTACTGTGTTCACTCATCAGATGAGCGTATTCAAAACAGGCAGGGCATCCTGTCATTGACTTCATCTCTGAAGTTCAAATCAAGATATCAAAATTTTTGGAATTGAACTTTATTACGTGCACCAAAATAGAGGTCGGTAAGTACTCGTCACTGCTCACACTGAACTGCATTTTGTAAGGGGTGGTAGGGCAGAAAAGTTCGGAACATCTACAAATTGAATGTATAGGCATCATTTGAACGAAGTAAATGCAATGATTGTTACTGTTCAAGTGAATGTTCATAATATCAATCCATTATCCAATGCAACAGTTTGATTCATAAGAATGCCATCTCGCCTTGACCATCACTTGTTGGACGGTTTTGTGTCTGAGACATTACAGACAAGCATAGCATATCTGATAGCTGTCGAAGGTAGACTATAACTATTGTTATATATTTATGTTATATAACATCACTGTACTCGATTAAAGAAAATCATTTTTCATTTGTGGAGTTCCTACTTCCAAGAGACTGGTGGAATCATTTCGATTCATAGCCTATATTAACGTTTGTACTGGGGAGGGGGTCGTTAAATAAATAAATAAATACAAAGGGACATAAAACCCGGGGCCCAGTTGTTTGGGGGCGTGCCCGAACCAATATGGACGTGAGCATATCTTTAAATACTTATGATACGGTACGGTATAAAAAAAAGTATCTGCCCTATAATGTTTAGAAAATGACATCATTTACTTTCAGTTTTTGACGATGATGATGATGATTATGATGAAAAACAATGGCGGGTAGATACTGTTGGTAAACTATAGCATAGGCCACTAAATACCTGTACCAGCTTTTATAGATCTAATATACACAAGAATTGGTGAAGTCAGTTATTTCATTCATTCACATTTAAGCCAGTATACCGACCCACTAGATATTTAATAATATTGGTTCTATTCCAGACAGCTATGATGTCCGCAAGAGAAACTACCAGCGACGATCAACACTTGGCGAGAACTTCCTCCGTTTCGGTCGCGGGGATCTCAACTACCCCAACTACGGCTACAGGATTGGGAAACGCGGTGACCCAGATGACATCTTTGAAGACAAGGGCTATCTGAGGTTCGGTAGAAGATCTTGGCCTCCATTCTACAACCCCCGATCTACGCACCTCAGACAGAAGCGAGAAGCAGGAGCTGAACCTGCTGCCACAAAGCAGAAGAAAAGTCAGGTCTGGTTTGAAGATCAAGGCTCTTCTGGCATGAAACGCAGCGATGGGGAATATCAGAATTACGAGGAAACTGGCGCTGACAAAAGATTTATGAGATTTGGAAGAGATCCAGACCTCACCAATGGCTGGTTGCACTTTGGTAAAAGGTCGACCGAGGAGTAAGATGTTAATAACAAAGGATTGAGCAGTACTTCATTGTCAAACTACCGAGTATTGTGAGATAGCTGAACCCATTGACTAGAGTTGAATATACGGTCATACTGCTGATAACCAATACTGCCTGTATACAATACCAGTAATATAAATACTACTGATAAGCAATACTGCCGGTATGTAATAAAGATGATAAACGATACTGACAGCACACAATACTGCTGCAATACTGCTAGTATACAACACTGCTGATAAGCAATAGTGACTGTATACAATATTGCTGATAAGCAACAGTGACTGTAAACAATACTGCTGATATACAATACTGCCTGTATACAATACCAGTAATATAAATACTACTGATAAGCAATACTGCCGGTATATAATAGAGATGATAAACGATACTGACAGCATATAATACTGCTGCAATAATGCTAGTATATAACACTGCTGATAAGCAATAGTGATTGTATACAATACTGCTGATAAGCAATAGTGACTGTAAACAATACTGCTGGTAAGCAATAGTGACTGTAAACAATACTGCTGATAAGCAAATCCGACAGTATGCAACACTGCTGATATACAATACTGTTTGTAAGCAATACTACTGATTGACAATGGCGTCATTGCCCACCATTGCGTCAATGTAAAACTACTTAAAATCCTACTGCTGATTGACACAGGTGAGCTCACCATACTACAGTATTTGGTCATACTGCTGATACTATACTGCTGATCTCGAGTGACATATCGTCAACAAACAGCCTCACTTTTAGCTATTGCTGTGAGGTTTCTGTCCATATATCTATATTATTGTCCATATATATTCCATATTTATTCTCATATATTATATATACTCTACATGAAATAAATTATTTGAAAAAAAAATCACTATTCTGTTGTTGTTTGACATAGCTTTATTATATTGAACAATATTCTATGAAAATTAATGTTTATGTAGAGATAAGATGAAGGTGACAGTTTGAGAGAAAACTGTTTGAGATCATTGTACGAACTTTCCTTGTGTCATATATTTAATCCGGGTGATTGGCGTGTGTTCATTGACGATCCTCCAAGACTAGGATTGATTAATCATCGGCTGTTGGATGTCAATCATTTGTTATTTTAACACAAGCTGTTTGGGTTATTTTCTGTTCCAACCAGTAGTCCACAACTGATTCATCAAAGGCTGTGATATGTGCTGTCCTGTCTGTGGGACAGTGCATATAAAATACTCCATGCTGCTTATCGGAAAGAGAAGCCTATGTGGCGGCAGCGGGTTTCCTTTAAACATATGTCAGAATGACCATATGATTGACGTCCAAAAGCCGATGATAAAATAGAACCACTGTCGTCAACTTGAGAGTCAGGCATTCAACCACTGGATCACTAAGGCTCACTCCTCCATGACTATTCAACCTGCATGATGGACAATGTATAGCTCCTCTCAGTATTCTTCAAAACCTACATACTAGACACCCCATCACACAAAGAAAAGGGATTATTGCAGTAGCGACCCAGGGGTTCAGGACCCATCCCACCACCCCAGTTTCTCGAATGTTTGTTTTTTTACCCTTTCCCCGAGAAATTAACCATTTCCCCCCATTTCTATTCACTCATCACTTTTGGACCCTTCCTTTTTCAGAAATCCACATTTGG
>JAULBS010004052.1:0-11450 GCA_032355785.1 Symmetromphalus regularis | reverse complement strand
ATATTTTTTTCTTTTATTATCATTATCATTATTATTATTATTATTGTTGTTGTTGTTGTTGTTGTTGTTGTTGTTGTAGTTGTAGTTGTTGTTTTTGTTTTTTTTATTTATTTATTTTAGGGACTACTGATAAATAAATCGAAAACAAATAACGGTTTGTGTTTCCGTTGAAGGTGTGACGTATACATTTTTTGAGTCCCGTGACTGGTATTACCCCGTTAGCGTTTTTTTTTAAAATGTCTGAATATTTTTTGTAGCAGCAAAAGCATTTCGTACCAATTTATTTTCCACCACGAGGAGTTCCGATATTGAAATCTGACATTTTTATATGTGAACAAAATTCGATCAGCTCTACATGGAATTCCTTATACCATGGTTGAGTTAAAATGTCTTGTGTGATAAGAAAACGAGATATATAACAAATACAAGTAAGTTTCATTCGAAATAAATATTTAGACCACAAAGCTCCTTAAATTATGTGGGACTATGCCTTTAAGGATAGTACGTTTGCCAGCAAACAGAGGCACACAAACATACTGTTTTATCCTTCCAATGGGAAATAACTTTACAAGAGTCGATCCAAAACATTTACTCATACTCAGAATGGATATTTACAGTGACCGCACATTGGCGTTGTAGATATGCGTTTTATTGTGAGCTAACGAGTTTACGTGGGAGTAAGAAATAAAACTGGCTGTAAAGACATTAAATACTTTGTTCTTAGTGCTCTGTGTTTCTTTTCTTCTCCTTTGTGGTCATCCATAAAATGCGTTTCGCTTTGTACCGATTGTCGGTGTCATACCGACCCCAGCAATGTAGTGATTATACCATCGGATTCGAGGCTGGTAGGTACTGAGTACGAATTTCGATACAAACTGTGTAATTTTTTGTTATTATTTATTCATTTTATATTATTATTATTTATATGATTATTATTATTATGTTATTATTTATGGCACTTTGACTATGTGTCAAAATAATGGAATGTTTGACATTCAATAGCCGACGATTACTAGTGGTGTCGTTAAATAAATAAAACAAATATAATAAAAGCATAAAAAAACAAACTTTGTAAACATACTTTTAAAAATCCTGCATGAAACATGAAAAAAAACGAGTTTTGTTTGACATTGCCTCAGAACATACCTTAATAAGTGGTCATTAAGATTCAAGCCAAGAGTATTTGCGACACATGGTCTATAAAAGAAGTCCGGTATGGCCACAGACAGAAAAGTACCACAGACAGAGGCATTAGTTTCGGACCCACTGTCTGGATTATAAACAAGCCAGTTAATATATTTTTTAAAATATTACGGAAAATGTCTTGTTTATAAGGAAGGGAGTGGGATCTAGCTCAGTCGGTAGCCTGTCTGCCTGTGAACCGGTCGGTCGTCGGATCGATTCTTCTCAGTGGACCCATACGCAGTTTGGGCTATTTTCCATTCAAACCAGTGGTCCACAACTGGTTTATTAAAGGCCTGTCTGTGGGACGATGCATATAAAAGATCCCTTGCTGCTTATCGGAAGGAGTAGTCTATGTGGCGGCAGCGGGTTTCCTCTAAAGACATATGTCATAATGACCTCATGCATGACGTCCAATAGCTGATGATAAGAATGGAACGAAATTCATATTTGGGGGGGGGGGGGGTGCTAATACTAAGAAGCAACTGACTTTACCAAAAAAACACAAGAATAACAATAAAATTTTAAATTATTGGGGGACTTAACCACAACACTACAGGGTCCGGTGTCAAACTCCATTACAACGCCCACTCTTATACTGACCGCAATTTACGTAGAAAACATCAATCTCACTCCCAAGTTCGACTCATTTTAGACACAGATAATGATGGTCTGAGACCACATAGCAAAATAACTGGGTTTCTTCATAATAGCAGTTTCCTCCCAAAATTAACCAGATCACGTTAAAGGTGCAGTTTCAAAGCGGTAGTCCTCGAAAAATGTGTAAAACGGTGTATTTTGTTTGCGCAGTATTAATCGGTTTCATATTGTGGAATCAATAATAGGTTGTTGTTTTTTTAGGTTTTTTTATCGATTAATTTGCATATGATTCACGGGGATGGGAGGGGCGGGAACAAGCTCTCCTCAGTTTAATTTATTTTTCAACATATTATATCTATATATTACGACCCCGCTCTCGCCCCCATAAAAACACGTTTGTCTAAATTGCAAAAAATAGCACCCTCAACTATGATACTGCGCCTTTAATAGTAAGAATAGGTTAAAGAAACAGTGTAGTGTTGAATGTTGCTGCAGTGGCGGATCTATGTGTTTAATCCAGGGGCCTGCACCCCCCCCCACCAATTTAAAAAAAATAAAAATAACGATTTAAAAAAAAAAAAAATATTATTATTATTTTATTATTATTTTATATTTTTAACGTTAAAAAATCCAAAGATCTTTTAGGTCACCCCTGAATGGAGTTTCTGGATCGGCCACTGGGGAGTCAGTATTTCGATAGATACGATTAGCAGATACCTGACACACTATTGTTAATTTAATAGTGTAGGTTCATGAAATAACTAGACATCACTATCGGAACCCACTGTTCTCGTAACACTAACGACTACGTACGTCTATATGTCGCGTTAAAGGGGCAGTCTCATAGTTATACAAGGTTAAGTCCTCCAAAATATTCTCTTACGCAATACATTTAAAAAAAAGAAGTAATGTTTGTTTTATTTAACGACGCCTCTAGAGCATCAGCTATTGAACTTCAAACATATGGTCATTCTGACATATTTATTTAGAGTAAACCCGCTGCCGCCACATAGGCTACTCTTTCCGATAAGGGGACTTTATATTCACTTTGTTGAATCAGTTATGGACCACTGGTTGGAACGGAAAATAACCCAAGCTACAAATGGGTATAATACATTTAAAAGAGCAAAGTGTCAGTCATATGCACAGAACAAATTGTTATCAAAACAATTTGCTACAATGCAAAACGAAAGTCCATATTGAAATAATTAAAAATGTATCCAACGGGAATGCGTGGCACTCCTCCTACTAATATTTGCATTGAAACACATAATACAGCATATAATAAAACAATAATTATTTTTCAATGAAAGCAATCTAGTGCTCTTAAAAGCATAACCTATGACCTTGAGGGCCGTGTTTATAATGTAGTTGCACACAATTATAATTTATTATAATGTGGGTAGACGTTTTCCTTTTTTAAGAACATGTGTTTTGAACACCGTATATTTGATTCGCAAACATAATCTCTCCTTTGTTTGTATTCTTAATGTATTTGATAAAACTATTCAGCCATAATTATTATTACTGATTTTGTTTGTGTTGGTTGCGTTTTTCTAACTGTTTATATTTTATGTGTTTTATGTTTAATACTTTTTTTAAAACTATTTTATAATGTATATTCTCTCGTTTTTTTTTAATTTTAGTTTTTTTTAAAATAATATCATGTTTCAGGTTTAACACTTGTAGCATTTTAAATGTATAGTCCCTCGTAATTCCATAAGGAATGGCTTGTGTACTTTTATGTGGTTGTTTTTGTATTGTTAATATGTGATACATAAGGTGAGACAAATAAAATATTCGTGTGGCCAATCTTATTATATGGATTTGAAACCTAGGGTTTTACAAATTTAAAATTAATTGAAAGACTTTACGTTAATTTTTACAAGTATTTATTAAATGTTAATAAATGTACTCCTAGCTTTGTGGTTTATGGTCAACTTCGAAAATATCCACTTTCCATTTCCATAAAGGTTTGAATGATCACTTATAGTACTAGGGAACTCTTATTTACTCAAATGGAATTAAGATGTCATCTTTATTGCATTGTTTATTATCTGCTATTGATTCGTCATGGAAAAACAATGTTAAAAATATTCTAGATGAATATTATTGGTGTGAAATTATTACATAAGAGAGTATCTTGATAAATTAAAAGAGTATCGTGATCAATTTGTACAAAACTGGAATAAGGAAATTTAAATATCATCTAAGTTTATCAATTATGGAATGTTCGGAATCTTCAAATTTGAAGATTATTTCTTAAAGCTTTCTAGAAATAATTCAAATAGGTTATGTAAATTTAGAACCTTCAATGTGAAATTACTGTTGGAACAGGAAAATGGTATAGCATTCTTAGAGAAAACCGAATTTGTAATTTATGTACTGCTAAGGAAATTGGTGATAAATTCCATTATGTACTTAAGTGTACTGAACCTGTTTTATTAAATGTGAGAAAATATCTTCCAGAAAAATATTGGAATCATCCTAATGTAATTTCATATTATGATTTTTTAAATATTTCAAACACACACACACACACTCATACACACACACGCACGCACGCACACACACACACACACACGCACACACATATACACACGCACACACATACATACATACATTCACACACACACAAACACACACACACAAACACACACACATACACACACATACACGCACACATTCAGACACACACATACATACACACATGCGCACACTCACACACACACATACATACACACACAAACATACACACACACACATACACACGACACACACACACATATACAGACAATATAATATATATATATATATATGTATGTATGTATGTATGTATGTATGTATGTATGTATGTATATTAAAGAAACTATGTCTATTAATAAGAACAATATGTGAGAGTTTGTCATACACTGTAACTAAAGTTTATGAGAATAAAGTCATTGTAATCTCCTTTTACATGCAAAACATTTTGAAGAATTTGTGATCTGATTTTAAGAATTATAAAATTAAAGGGGTGCTTTTTTGGGGTGGGGTGTGGGAGGGGGAAGGGGTCAAAACATGTTCCACAAACATGACAACACACAATCACGAATTATATACTAACTTACTATTGAATATAACTTAGAAACAAAAATAATAAAAACACGCATTTTATTTTTCCATGATTTATTAAAACATATACTACATATATATATACAATTGTTAAAATAAGGAGCATTTTCTCATGTACGAGCGTATATCAGTGTTTTATAATAGGGTGATGTGCGACATTATCGAGATCATCTTACCTGGTATGAGTTCAGTTTGAGGATCAGGGCAAATTAACTAGCGAGCGCTCGCTAAGCTAGCGTCTGCACTTTATAATAAATCCAATGAGAGCGCCTGGAATTTCTATATAGCACCATCCAAAGCTGGTCTGCCCTGAAGTTTGTTTCATGTCTATGCCATTTGAAATACTAAATAAATTATTTTCAGTCTTTTATTATTATTATTATTATAATTATTATTATTAGTTTATCTGTGGAACTATCTACAAAATAATATCAAGTCATTTCATTCAAACCACAACATACATGCATGTACAAACAGTAGTAAACATTAAAAATAAAGAAATGATTTCAAAGGGTAGAGTACATTTTTAACATATTTATATTAGACAACTGTTAAGGCACGTTTTGTTGTCAGTTTTAACTCAAAAGAGTTTCCGCTAAATTGTACCTAAGGCGATGTTATAAATAGTTTCGTAAAAACCGAGCATTTCGTAAAATCTTCACGTTTTATAACGTGATGATGTTTTGTTTTTTTATTAAAAAAAGAAGTGCATTTTGTTGAATTTCGTAAAAGCACTGCGCATGAATCGTGTAATTGTACGTCTCGATTTTGTAAAACTGACCGACCACATTCATAAAAAAAATTAAATGAAACACGTCAACACGTTTTATAAAACGTGAAGATTTCACGAAATACGCTGTTTTTTACTAAATTATTTGTAACAGGCGATTTTAGTTCATTACAAGCTATTTCTAAATTCACTATATTCTCTCCATATTGGTATTTTTACATTTGTCCTGTGTATACCTCTATGTAGAATTAAAGCAATATTATTACTTTTATATTAATTAAAATATAATTTAGTGATGCTCGTTGTGTTTTTGTCCTTGTTATACATACTGTATGAAATAATAAAAAGTTTAAAATGATAATATATGGTGTCCCTGAATTTAACATTTTTAGTAACTAATCAAACAAATATAAACACACTCTTATTAAAATGTGTGTGTATATATATATAGTGTGTGTGTGTGTGTGTTTGTGTGTGTTTTTTGTGTGTGTTTTGTGTGTGTGTTTTATGTGTGTGTGTTTGTATGTATATGCGTGTGTGTGTTTGTGTGTGTGTTTTGTGTGTGTGTTTTATGTGTGTGTTTGTATGTGTGTGCGCGCGCGCTCGCAGTTTCTATCATTGAATTATTTAAAGTCTCACAATATTGAAGTGTTATAGGACGTTCGATAATTTACGAAGTTTAGTAGTATACTACACAAATAATATGGCCATTTTATGAACATTGCCTCTTTAGTTTCGGACCAAATATTATAACAATTAGCACAACACTTAAAATAGATGTCATCATTACAGATAGATACAGGGTGATCACTTGTATATAGTTATGTTAATATCTATTGTGATTCAGTAAACGATGGTGTTTTGTCTGGTGCTTGTCTTTTATTTTCTGAAATAAAGAGGCAGTTTCATAAAAATGTAAAAACAAAAATGTTATAATTACAAGAAATATATTGATTTTTTAAAGTGTGGTTATACTTGTAAGATTTATTATTTGAACATGTTAAATTACGGACACACTATATTATCGCTTTAAACTTAATTATTGTGGAAGACGTCGCTTGATAGTTTCCGTTTAAACACGAACAAAAACTGTGTTAAAACTGCTAATCTTTATAAAATGATCATTCAAACTATGTACAATAATATTAGGGCAATACAAAAATACAAAACATACACGTTATTAATCAAAATATTGCTAAAGGGTAACATACACAATAAAAATACATTATTTTACAGAAAGAACAACAAACAAACAAGAAAGGGGAATAAAAGTCTGATCAAATATGTTAATTATAAGAACACGTTGCTTCAAAATCCACAATGAAAAAAAATGAAAAAAACAAAAAACATAAAATAATAATAATAACAATTAATTAATTAATTTAATTAATGTTCCTAAAAATTAAAGTAATATTAATAATTAATTAAGAAAAATGAGCTTCAAATTCATATATAACCAATACATAAAAATGCTTATGATTTCCTTTGAACCCAAATGTCAACCATGCTAAGTTTCCTATATTTTTCTGAATAACAAACATTTAAAGATATATTTTGACATATTTTAGTAATAAACCACACAAATACAACCACGAAATGTATATTTTTGTATGTCAAAAATAACGTACGTTCATTTATTTTGTTGTAAAATGCTTGTAGAATTAATTCTAAGTAGGTGTTGTTTGTTTGTGTTGTTTGTTTATTTATTTATTAATTATTTATTTATGTATATATCTATTATTTATTTATTATATTTATTTATATTTAGTAAAAAATGCCTTATTTATTTGTTTTTTTAATAAATAATTGAGAAACAAAAAAAAAGTTATTCAAGCTTGTATAATTAAGTAATTATATATTGTTTTCTGGTCTATATGCAATAGTTAAATATAATTTGTTTTAAATTCCAAAATCCTATAATCACTCGCTTTCTGAGAGCGTTTATAAAACAAGATCAGTTATTCAAAATTGTGTCATTTAGAACTGAATCATATGCCAGGTACTATATATGTATGTCTTTTAGAGTATATATCACACCTTTACCTTCAGATATTTGCCCATAACGTCTGTACACGATCCGTACACAATTGCATATCCGGGAGTGGGGGGAGGGGGGAGTTTAGGCTGCCAGGACCCCTCTTTTCTCGAATGTTTTCCGCTATTTTTTTTTACCTTTTAAAGAGTGGATGGACGTGAAAATTAACAATTTTTTCAACTTTTCTATTCACTCATCACTTTTGGACCCCCCCCCCTTTCAGAAATCCACATTTGGACACCCGCCTTTCAGAAATTCTGCATCCGCGCCTGACACATACCAAGGAATATCTTGTGATTCGTATATTGACTGGCCTATAATAATACGTGTATCATATATACATTAGATGTGTTGTAATGCCCTAAGCACATTCAACACTTTTTTTGTTTTCTCTCAAGTTTTTTTTCACAGTTAGAACGCAAATAGAATTAAATATGATCATTTACTATGACAAACTTGTTCGTTTGTCTGGAAAAGGTATTTGTAGGTGGAATTGATAACTTCACGAGACAGCACAATCTACTTGTAAAATTTCCAATATACCTTTATATAGCACGGCATGACGTTTTTCTTCAAATAACATGATTCTTTTCTTTTCTTTGTAAATTAGCGGCTGGCTATTTTCTCAGCACTGTTCACGTTTTCAAATAGTTCAAGTAATATTTAGCTTGTCGAGGAGGTAACTAGATTTCCCAAATGACCGGATTCTATTTTAATACTTTCTCCGTAAATTGTTTAATACAATTCTTTGAGTTCCCGATGGATCCTGGCAAGTATTTAAAATGCAATATATGTTTCTTTTTTTTTAATTTGTATAAAAAATAAAATCTATATTTCTACATGAATCTATACGCTGTTTTATCTCCTACTAAAACTGTTTGAAGTATGTATTAAATGTACGTTATGTAGTTTTTGACAGTTTATCGAGAAAATGACTTCTGTGTCACAGTAAGCTAGTGTATGCTCAGAAAACTGTCATCCTGTATTTGAAATTTGTTTGAGACTTTACCTCTATTTTACGAATTTAATGCATCCATTTGATGTTACGTCCCCGCACCTTTAGGAACGTGATAGACCTGACCTCCATTTAAGACCGATAATTTGTATTTTAGAAATATCGTGATTTGAACTCTTATTTGATATCCATCCTCTATATTTTTAGGAATATCGTAGCCCTGGCCCCCATTTCAGACGTATAATTTGAATTTTATCAATATGGCGATATGACCTCTATTTGATGTCCAGTCCCAGAACATTTGGGAACGTGAGAGACCTGACCCCCCATTTCAGACGTATAATGTGAATTTTATAAATATGGCGATATGACCTCTATTTGATGTCCAATCCCAGAACATTTAGGGACGTGGTGGACCTGACCTTCCATTTCAGACAGATTATCTGTATTATAGAAATATCGTTAGCTGCCTCTGTTTGAGATTTACCGTATATATGGTTGACTTGACCTCTAAACGATTCATGGCTTATGTACGTTTTGAAACACTTTTGACGTTAAGATTTAAGATGATGGATCTGTACATGACATTTGAAAACGGGGTCTTTATTTGAAATCCAGACTCGTTTCTTTTAAATCCACGGCGATCTGACCTCTAATGCAGGTCATTAGAAGTGTCATATCAAAACACCAAAGTGTCCACTATAAAACAAAATAGCAAAGGGACAAGCAGATTCTGTTTTCAACTTTTCGTACTGTGTACACAATACACGAAAGTATTTCTTATAAGATTTTTTTCTTGTGTGATATAATTCTTACGGTAACCGAAACGGCAGTTAAGAATTAAGAAAAACGGTTAAAACTCATACAAATTGTATTTCTCATCTAAAAAAAATAACTACATATCCGAAATATTGTCTTCAAACATTTATATTAAAAATTCAACTTTTTATTTCATTTCTAAATCCATTTAATTTTTATCCAACTATTCCTATAAGAAACATTCTTGTCGAACACTATGGTGAAGTATGAGGTAAACACGACTAGACAGTTCAACCTTTATTTGAGACCACGGTGTACCTTAAAGGCATATATACAACAGAAAACATGCCATATTGTTCATAAATGAATTCACCCAAATAAAATTAAGCAACCTCCGCAATTAAGAAAATGTCCACGGTAAAATAAATGCTGTAGAGAAATATTGTCCATGACATTTTCCACGGCAATTTTCGCTACTTTATTTTTAATAGTAATAATAAAATACACCTCGAAAAAGGCAGTGATAACGCTAAACATATGATAACACAACTTTCAAATCATTAAACACTAATATGTTGATTAATATTTCCAATATAAATATATTACAGTCAATGCGTAAACGTAATTACAAACTAATATACTGTACAAATTAAAGCAAGTTTGGCATTTAATTTGTTAACCAACATTTTTCGTCAAACACATATACTTGATATATTCAGTATATGCAAATATATACAATCCCGTACTTTCCATTGATAATTTAATATGAAGTAAAACGAAAATAATAATAATATATATCTATTTTATCAAATTAAAAAAATCGTAAAGTTAAATGTTAACAATTAACAGAAAAAGAATAATCACTGTTGCGAATTTTGTATTTAAAGTAGCTATTGTATTCTGTTGAATATATGTGTTTATAACTAGTGGATACTTTTGATGTACATTCACATTTTATGTAAAAGTAAATTTTAAAAATACTGTTCAATCCAAAATATATTTCTCTTTTAGGGTGAAAAATATTAAACGCATACTCCCACGGACCCTTGACATAATTAATTTTCAAACAGAGAATTAACTTTAAATATAAACATTTAATTTGTTCATAGAAATAATTAATTCAACTACTTACGTAACCATCGCATGTCGCTTATTATCAATATTTCAAAAACAATAATGTATTATGCTCACGGACAAATAAAACGAAACAAATAATAACTTTTTGAAGGTGTGACGTATAAATGTCGAGTTACGTGACCGGTATTCCCCTGTTAGCCGTTATTTAAAAACTTCTGGATATTTTTGAAACTGCAAAAAACAGTTCGTACCAATTTATTTCGTCACACGAGGAGTAACGATCTTGACATTTTTAAATGTGAAAAAATCGATTGACTCAACATGGAATTCACTATACTATGGTTCAGTTAAAATGCCTAGCGTGATATGAAAACAATATTTAGTATAACAAATGCATATAAGTTTTATTAGTTATCAATATTTAGAGCACAAAGCCCCTTAAAATCCGTGGGACTATGCCTTTAAACTGATATATATATATATGTCAATGAACAATCAATCGCCCGAGGCGAGTATAAACCGCTGGGGGGCGAGTAAATCCTTATTGACGCTAGTGTCCCGGGCCAGTAGATTTTTCTTTCCAATCTTGTATTACGAATTTGTATCATGTTTATATACACGTTACATTTGTAATTCGCGTTATGGATCAACCCAATCTTAAAATAATTATGGGGAGACTAGTGGTTTTTCGTGGGGACGGGTAACGTTTAAAAGCCAGGCGAGTGAAAATAATTTCTTAATTTCTACCCCTGATATATATACTCACACGGACCCTTGACCTAATTAATTTTCAAACAAAGAATTATTTTTTAAATATAAACATTTGATTTGTACATACAAATACTTCATCCAACTACTTACATAACCACCACATTTCGCTTATTATCAATATTTTAAAAATAATAATTAATTATGCTCACAGACAAATAATATATATATATATATATATATATATATATATAGATATAGATATAGATATATGTGTGTGTGTGTGTGTG
>JAULBS010004041.1:0-11450 GCA_032355785.1 Symmetromphalus regularis | reverse complement strand
ATTTATTGTATTAATTTCTTATTATAAGGACATAAAATTTCTATGAAAATCTGTTAACGAATTGACCCATTTAGAAAGTCTTCACTCACTCTCCGACAATGAGTACATGTCTCGGAAGTGGTATGTCATCTTATATTCATGATACCATTTCACTTACTTGCATTCTCATATTCTGATAAAACATCACTATCGTGGTCATTTTCCAAGGATGCCGTGCCATGAAAAATCGATGCCGCCATTACATTTCTATACAAAATCGGCCCAAAAGTGACCAAAAAAAAAGAAAATTTTCACAGCAAACCACGCCATGTTTCAAACAGGATGTTGTTCTTAGCAATACCTAAACTGTGCATGTCAAGTTATGACGAATTTGGCAGTAAATACAAGTTAAAAAGACACAACAGGATTTCCCATTCTGAAGTCTGAACGGTGATTTTTTTATAGCGGGATTTCCAGTTCCAAAGACGGAAAGGGTTAAACCACCATTGTTTTTACAGTGAGTCATAAGTACTGACTGTCATAGTGTAATTTGTTGATCTATCCTTGTAAACAAGAACTGCCTTGTGTAAAAATAAACAGATATTATTTCGGGCTTCTAGAATTCTTTTTAAACCCTCTAGCCATGGAATCAGTGATTTTCAAAATTCACTAGCCCGACTTAAAAATGCACTAGCCTTACCTCCTAAAACTATGAAGTAAAATTTACTAAAAATAAAACTCAAACTTGACAATCAGATCAACTTGCTAATTTTGCGGGATTTAAAAAAAATCCTTTACAAAAAATTCACGTGTCTGCACCCTGTTTCATTGAAAAATTAGTGTCACCATTTTTCAAAAACAAAAGAACACAATAGATCTATCAGGTGGCTACCTACAAGACTTTATTTACAATAGTTTATTCACCACCAGTTGTCTCAATGTGAGACTCAGACTTTGCAGATGTCTAACCCAGTTGGAGTAAGACAAAAAACTAATAACCTAAAGAAAAATAATCTTTACCTTCAATGTAATAGATAACAATGGATAAATTAATTACTTATAATAATTGTATTTTTAATGATAAAAGAACAGAAAAGTTTTATTTATTTTGACCGGAAGGAAAACAATCTCTGTATGGAAGCCATTCGTCAATCTTCGGGATATTACGACATCTTGCCGGAAACAAATCTTTGACTGCGTTTTTTTGCGGATTATGCTAGGAAGCTATTTAACGTGTTCCAGGCTAATAATAGTCAGACTTTATTTATCAAAACGTGTATTTGGAGCGCTTGTTTTGACCGGAAGAAAAAACATCTCTTTAGGGAAGCCATTCAGCACTCTTTGGCATATTACGACATCTTGTTGGAAACAAAAATCGTGGACTGCATTTTTTCGTAGATTATGCTAGCGGGTTATTTGATGTGTTCCAGGCTAATAATAATCAGACTTTATTTAAATCCAAACGAGTATGTTGAGCGTTTTTCATTGCAGTTTTGTCATTCCGTCTTTTTTCAGGCTAGTGGAAAGTGATGATTTGGTAGCCTGATCGCAAAAACCACTAGCCACAGGAGTCGGACTACCATATTTTGAAATTTTTATTTGCAGGAGCTGTTGAGCTAGAGAATTTGCCTCTAAAGAAAGATGCTTTGAAGAGCCTGGACATTCCACTTGAAGTGAAGTCAGGTTAGATGATAGACATGGTCCTCTTAACATGATTACAACATTTTACTAAGTGAAGCAAGATTCTTTAGAAAACAGCAGTAAATCCATGTAGCCCGACAACCCTAACAGTCATCCTTTTTCATTATTGTTAGACATGCAGTGTTTCCTCAATCCCCCCCTCCACCCCTTAAAAAAAACCCACCCAGTAGTGACTTATTCGAATTCAATACTATCTGCCTTGTTTTTTTATCTGGGACTGACACATTTTTGCAAACTTTAATGATAATGATCATGGCATTCAGCAAATTTCACATTGTGAATGTTACACTTCAGTCTGAAGAACACTAAAATTTGCATATGCCTAATAATAATCTAATTTGTGTGGATCCCTCTCATGGAACACTTATTACTTAAATCTTTTAAAGTTAAAAGTTTTTCAGTCTTCATTTTATGTTCCTTTATATTAAAATTAAAATAAATATTGTGTGTATTTATTACAGGTGTAATAGGAAAGATAACTCTACAGATTCCACTAAGTCGTCTGAGAAGTGAACCATGGGTAATATCTATAGAAAAGCTCTATCTAGTGGCAGGCCCTCTTACTGAATTACAGGTAAGTTTTCTTAAAAAAAAACCATCAAATATTAATTTAAAAAACAGACAGATTAGTAGGGGCACATGATTTCAGGACCCGCAGAATGCATTTGAACATGCTGGGGATGGTGCATTGTAAAGTAGGTGGCTGAAGGGCAGCAGCAAACCTGCAGGAACCCCTTCATATTTCTAAAACTCCAGATTTCAACCACTTTATTTTGTAATCGAGTCGGAAAATAATTTTATTCAGCAAAAAGACAAATCTTTTAGTGGTTTTTAAAAATTAGTTGTCCCCTAAAAAGTGGGGTGGGGGGGTATGGCCCACCGTGCTCTACGATGCCTGGATAGTATTATGTTTTGATTTATTGTAAATGAATTTCTGATCATTATAAATTTGAATTGATTCATTTGAATGTATACAGTTCAATTTTAATTGGGCTATGATCATAACAAGAGCAGGTGATGAGCTTTCTCATTTTTAAATGCTAATCATGCATTGTGTTAATGAAGACATGATTGCATGTTTTATGTTGCAGTATGATGAAAAGAAAGAAAAGGAACAGCGAAAGATAGAGAAACAGGAGATGCTCGATGCTTTGGAGGCAAAATGGAAGGTTGGTCATCTGAAAAGCTAAATAAAAACATAACTATTGATGTAAAACATATGTTCAGACAGACAACAGAGACACAAACATCACACACTTTAAAATTCTCATCTGCATATTTCCGAGAAATTAATTAAAGAAGAAATAAACTAAACATTATTATTTAATACCCTCCTCCCCAACCCCCTCCCAGTACCAAAAATAAATATCGGCTATTGGGGCCATATTGTTAATCCATAACACCGTAACTGGTTTTAAAAATGCACGGTCCATTAATAAAAATACATATTTTAGGGTGTCCACATTGTGATTAATTAATTTCATACAGTAGCTAAATTAAATACTAAAGAAAGATTTAGAGATCATTGTAGTTTATACTATTCATAAAACAAATACATGACCAACTCCTGCAATTTAAAAAATGTCCACGACAAAATAAATGCTATGGAGAAATAGTGTCCATGGCAATTTTAGCATAAAGTATACTTTATTTTTAATAAAAAGAAAAAATATACCTTTCAAAACTAAAAATAATAAATTTGTTCTTGGCAAAAAAAGTACTACAGAGAGCAAAAAACTCTGTGGCAATCTCCACAGTATTGCTTTCAGGAGATGCTGACCGTGACCACCCACTGACAAGGAATATAAGGTGTGTGTCTTAACACCTGGAGTTGATCAATACTTGTTTAGTGTAACCAGTCAATAAACCTATACGATCAGCTTACAACTCTTCCATTTCATTACACACACTTACAACATATATTAATGTTATTACTGTATATTTGTTGTCAGTTATGCTTATATAATTTTATCAACAGCCCTCTTCGTAAATAGGAGTAAGATATGAGTTACACACACTTACAACATATAGTAATGTTATTACTGTATATTTGTTGCCAGTTATGCTTATATAATTTTATCAACAGCCCTCTTCGTAAATAGTGGTAAGATATGACAGTTACACACACAACATATATTAATGTTATTACTGTATATTTGTTGTCAGTTATGATTATATAATTTTATCAACAGCCCTCTTGATAAATAGCAATAAGATATGACATGTTACGTTACCTTGACACCTGATAACCTTCGACTATCTATCACCTACATGTATTACAATAAAATCAAGCTGCATGTGTCTAGATTTTAGACCAATAACTCATTGTTTATGTGCTGTAGATCATGTTGTCGTGTCAAGCTGACGTTTTATTAGACTGCCTGTATTATGGAAAGAGACTGAATCTTGCCTACTATCAGTAAATGTGTTATGTTCTTCAATTCATACGTTGTTTTATTGCCAGTTGTTGACATCTACATTCATTAAACTAAAACCAATTCATAATGTTTACTCTAGATATGTCTTTATTTACAATTAAATATTATTTTGCAATAACTCAATTTTATTTACAATTAAATATTATTATGCAATAACTCAATTTTATTTACAATTAAATATTATGCAATAGCTCAGTTTTATTTACAATTAAATATTATTTTGCAATAACTCAATTTTATTTATAATTAAATATTATTTTGCAATAACTCAATTTTATTTATAATTAAATATTATTTTGCAATAATTCCATTTTATTTACAATTAAATATTATGCAATAACTCAATTTTATTAACATGCAATAACTTTTATTTTATTTATAATTAAATATATGCACTACCTAAATTCTATTTACAATTAAACATACTCAACCAAAAAAAGAAAGTATGCATGTTGAAATATTTGTATTTGATAGTGTGGTCTCAGTAATATAGAGGTACTGATTTTCTGTGATAATGGAAACATGGACGGAATCGCGGAAAAACCTATCTGAAACGGGGTTACTGATTTTCTCCCAAAACATTATTACTTAACTCCAATTAGTGCAGTTTATTAATTAAACAGATTTTTCAGCCACGTTTTGGAAACACTGATATCTGTATGTGTTACTTCAAATTAATTAGTCAGGTTTTTTTGTCGATTTACATCGGACGTTTGGGTTTTTAAAATAATGCTTAAATTCTCTGACATTTACGTGAGTTAAAGATTTATTAGATATTTTGGGTCAATTTATTTATAATATTCGTCATAATTTAAAACGATGAAAATTTGTTTTCAAGTTTGGTAAATAAATGGTACAATTTTTTTTTTTTTTGTGATTGATTCTAATTAAATTTGATTTTCACAAAAACCGAGAATTACCAAATTCCATGGCATTCTGTATTAAACAAGTTTCAATTCATATTTTTTTGTTCTTTATCTTTGTTGTTTTGTTATTTTTATTTTTATTTATTTTTTGTGGAAAATATTTCAGTGGAACACAAAATGAAATTATAAAATTTACTGAAATGGAAAAAAATTAATTTATTAAATTCTGATATGGAAAATGGGAATATGTACTGAAACGGAAAATCAGTGACTATAGTAATGGTCCATTGGAGCAAACATGAGCACAACTTGTGATATTACTGCACACACACTCCTTCTAAACGGTGTGGTTAGCTAATTCCAGAATTTCTGACATGAATGTCATCTGGTTTGTGAAATAAACAACTTGATTATAAGTTTCTTTCTTTTTTGGTTGAGTATATATAGAAAAATTCAATTTCATTTACAATTAAATATATATGCAATAAGTACATTTTATTTACAATTAAATACATGCAATAACTACATTTTATTTACAATTAAATACAGGCAGAAATTAAATTTCATTTATAATTAAATATAATTATGCAATAACTCAGTTGTGTAATAATTTACTTCATTTATCAAACAATTCTCAAGGATAAGAAGAACTTACCTAATTTTAATGAAAAAAGGAGGATGGATAGGCAGAAGGTGACATGTGTAGTGCTAAAACAACTGCAATTTTTATATAATTTCAGTAGCAGATCTAGGGGGTGTCCAGAGCCCCCTTTTTTTCTTTTTCTTTTTACCCTTTTCTGAGTGGAAGGAAATGAAAATTAACCTTTTTCCCACCAATTCTATTCACACATCACATTTGGACCCCACCCTCCTTTCAGAAATCCACATTTGGATCCCCTCTTTCAGAAATCCTGCATCCGTGCCTGTTATATTATTCATTTAATTAAACATAAAACAAAACAATTAATAGTAAATTAAACATGGTAAAATATTATTTCATTAAATCAATCATGGGGGTAGGATGCATGTGCACAGAACCCCATTGCTGTTAGTAGACAGGAAACTCATAATTTAACAATAATATCATGATAAGCAAAAAGATTACGAAATGTTATCGTGTGATATCTTTTTGAAAATGTTGAAATTTTTGTCATGCTGGTTTTCAGTCAGTGGGTTAAACCAGCAGTTTGTGTTTTTGTTTATTTTTAATAATTTGTGTTTTTATTTATTTGCAGGTATTAAAACAGAGCAAGCAGGCTGAGCTTGCATCGTCATCATGGTTTTCATATGGAGCATCCATGGCTGCAAACATTCTGGAAAATATCCAGGTACCTATCACATAAAAATTTAGATGAGCCCATTTAACAATGGTGTATTTTTCAATGATGATTCTTCCGCCCATGGGCAGAATTCCGCCCATTGCAGCTGCCTGATTATGGTTTATAAAAAAATCCAGGTTTTAATTAGCAAAAGTTCCAATTTTCTTCATTCCGTCATTCCAGTCCTACTTTTAGAACAACCCGTCACATTTCTATCACCACCCGCCTATCAAGATGGTGGCATCCATGGCGGAGGCAATTGTTTGACAGGATGCCCTCATTGTGATTGGTCGATGTGCTAATACGAGATCGCAATGTGAGAGCTATTCCAAAGATGGCAAATCTATTCATTGTCCAGCATGTTAACAATCCATTGAATTGGCTGTCAAAAAAAATCTATTGAAATCATGTTGTAGAAAGTTTCAGATAGAACATCGAATCTACGGGCGGTTGAGTGGGTATGAAAAATTCCTTTCGATGGACTTGGTTGGAGGAGAAATATGGAGAGATATTCAGTTTCCATGACCATTTCGTGCGCATTTTCTAAAAAAAAAAAATGTGTGCAATGCGTTTCTGACCAAGAACGCCAACTACCATGGCTACTTTATTGTTCAATGACCTTGTGGTTTCTAAATATGCACTTTCTGATATATATAATTATTCTTCTTGAACTTTTCAGCCCTTTTTGTGAAGGGCCACTATCATCTATGATTTTTAGGGTACAAAACCAGTAACAAATTTTTTTCTTTTAGATTACATGGATCAAGTTTAAACCATCAATGTATACTAAGTACTATAAAGATATATACATTATTATAAAAATTAGAATGTTCAATTTATCAACACTGTATTGATATATTAACAGCTGATTGTCAGTGATGTCCATCTGCGCTATGAGGATGAAACTTTAAATCCTAACTGTCCATTTGCTTGTGGGGTAATGATCAAGAAACTCAGCGCCCAGAGTACAGATGGAAAATGGGTGAGTGTTTTAATGCTCTGTTAAATAAGCTATTACAGGGAACAATATTTCGAAATCTGAGGTAACTGGAAGTCGGTTCACAAGATTTTTACCGAGGAAACCCATAGTCTGGTTACGTGAATTATATTTGCATAATTTTGTTACCTGACCGGTTACCTCAAAGTTACATTGAAATTATGTTTTAAATACATACTTTTTAGCTCAAACGAAGTTAAAACTAAATACAAAAGAAAACAATTTATAAAACACTATTTTGTTTAATGTTTGCTGAAGTAAGCTATGTTGTTGGGTTTTTTTTTTTTTTTTTTTTTTTTTTAAATGAACACTTCCAGATTCTTTTTTTAATTTTGCACTGTCCAAGCTACTTTCACTTTATCTACAGTGATGTTCCAAATGTTTGTTTTTAAAGCTCATTCTGCGATGTGGGTATTTTATTTTAAAACTTTTGTAAGACCTATTTACGTTAAAACCGTTTTCAGCTTTTGTAAAATTATATTGTCAGCATAATTAAATTCCTAAAGATAAATAGCAGCAGATAATTTATCCGTCCCCAGCATCCGCGGACATTTCATAAAAACTTTTTGCTTGACTCCATACTCAGCATTTTTTATTTAGACGGGTTGCAAGTTACAACTACTGGTTTGCTGCACATCAAGTATCTAAAAATCAGTCTAAAACATTTGTCGGAATACAAGTAGTACGCCTGCGTGAATAAACTTCCTGTAATCGTGAAGTTTGCAACTTTTAATTTCTATACGTCTACACTACATAACCGATTTGTGGTTTGCGTAAATTTAATTTTGCGTGACCGACATGTGAACAAAACGGCGGTTCATTCACATGAAATATTGTACCTTGCTATTACTACAGCTAACACACTAATAGCAGAGCCTTGGGAATGATTTTGGGAGTGTATATAATTCTTTAAATATGAAATTTGGGTTGGATTTTGTATTGTTATAATAACAGGTTATTGCTATTTAACATGGACAATTTAAAATAGTTATATCTTATAATTTTGAAGCTATTTAACGTGGACCATTTAATATAGTTATATCTTATCATTTTTAAGCTATTTAATGTGGACAATTTAATATAGTTATATCTTATAATTTTTAAGCTATTTAACGTGGACCATTTAATATAGTTATATCTTATAATTTTTAAGCTTTATTGTAGACAATACCACCAGTCTTAATAGTTTGGGGTGTATTTTCATTTATATATGCAGGGGTCGAACTTTGGTGTTTGGGGGGCACAGCAATTCCTAAGAATCAAAGGGGCACCAAGGCAATTTCGAGGACACATCTGGGACACAATGGCAAATTTGTTTCCTATAGGGCAAGCAGGAAATATTTACTCTCGTTAGAAGTAAAATTGAGAGGGTATTGCAGCAAAGGGACAGGGTGGCACGGCAAATGCCTCAATTCTTTAGTGAAATTCAACCCCTGTATATAAAATATTGTATTTCATTTTGTCTTCATAACTTTAAAAAAAAGAGAAGAGATTTATTTCTGTATCTTATTATCAGTTAACTGTTTCCTTATGTTTAATTATGCATTTTAATAAAATGTTTAATGCTGTTTTTGATTGTAGGTTCCCAGTTTTGTACAAAGCATGTCCGACATGATGTTTAAACTTGCTGATCTGCAGAATTTCTCTATGTACTGTGATACCAACACCAAAATGCTGGAAAACCTCACACTTGGTGAACTCATGGTGAGCTCAAAACTTTATAAAGTTTACAGGTTATAAAATTCCTTTGTTTAGCAATGTTAAAAATTATTGGTCTTAATTTACTAAAAATAAACTTTTTAAAAGGTTGAGTAGTACACAACACTCATTTGGCATTGTAGATTCACTCAATTATTTGCAACGTCAATACATATCAAAATAAGCAGCAATTGTCACTGGCAGAGCTCACCAACATGACATTGTGTCGTCTGCGTAAATTTAGAAAGTCACGTGACATGTTTTACAGTACGACAACTAGACTGTAACTGTCTAAAAATAGACCAGTCTCGGATACGAATTCCTAAAATCAACATCTGACCAGGTAGGGATTTCTTTTTTTTTAAATATATATGAACAGATAACATTTGAAAGATTTGTTGGTTGATTTTAATAGTAACATAACCAAGGTAAAATATTCTGTTACATTGATTGTGTGATTACAATTGTGCATGCGCAGAAGCTTTCCCCCCTTAATGGACTGGAAACTACACACAGATAAATGTCATTTTATTTGATGAATGTGCAGTGTTCCACATCCTCAGGAAAAGTGAGGGTGTTCACACCTCCTTGTACAAAAGTCAGGGGGTATTCATACCTCTAGAGGGGAAACTCAAAGCGTATAAGCCACCGCGAATAAAGCTGGAAGAGAGTTAATATATTGTTGCCTTTTATTATATATATTATCATTATTAGGCTTGTGAGAGTTGTATAAAATAGTGTCTGCTACAATACGATCATGGATAAAAAGACCCTATTACATTCAATCAGCGGCTGAAACTGTACAAGTTGTAGTTCTCAGTAAAAAAGCGGTACATATTTATACCTCTTGCGGCAGATTGCCATTACATGTTCATACCCTTTTCCACTCTTCTTATTATGCATCAGGAAGTACTATACTTCCATGTCTACGTGATGTCGAACACTTGATGTCAGAATAACGTGTTTGATTTTAAATGTCAATTTCAGTGTAAGAAATGAAATGATGAAAGTATATAAATCATTTTAATTGTAATGATGTTCCGTCATTTCAGGATGCAATGCAGCGAGATATGTATGTTTCCACTGTTGATGGGAACTTCAGAGAACATGCCAACATTCTGTCTCCCATCAGTGCTCAGGCCAAGGTTACCCGTAGCACCTCTGTGCTGCCGTTACGCTCACCGTCTTCTCCTAGAATAAACATCGACATCAGTCTAGACAACATCAGCTTCTCATTGACGTCAGATCAGTATCACTGCTTTGTGTTGTGGCAGATGGAGTTTGAAAGACATGGGCTGAGACGACGGCATAGGAAACACAGGCCAAAGTCACCCATCAAACAATGGTGATTACAATAGAGATCAAATTGTAGAATATCAAATTAAAATATTTATCCTGTTACATTTCACTTAATTCATCAGCCGTGGTAGTCCTGTTTTTCATTGGTGTAAATCCCAGGGGGGAGGGGAATGGGGGTCACCTCCCACTTTTTGGATAGGGGAGATGCCTATATAATTAACCACCCCCACTTTTTGCTTTGAAAAATTGAAATTAAAATGCCTAAATAATAATCTTTACCAGTATTTCTCTTTATTCTATCAGTGTAACACTTAACCATGTCATCCGCATCAGACAAGATTTTTTGATCATGCTTATCAGAGTACAAGCGATATTTTTTACCATTAAAAGTCTTTAAATTTTTTCCACCCTAATTTTTTTTAAACCCTGTCTTTTATGCAGATAGAAAATACAGTTTTTCCATATCTCATTTTTATCTCATAGCAATTAGATGCATCTGTACATTTTTACATATTTGTGTTTGAAAAGATCATTAAATTTTGGGAAAAGTCATGGGAAAGTTTTGAAATTTGATTCTTGGAAGTCTGCAGGGACCCTTTCTGATGTCGGGATACAAAATTAACATATTAAATTTGTATTATGAATTTATTTTGATAAGATTGAAATAGTATTTGCAAACTTGAAAGCATTCTTAGATGTTATAGACATGTCACAACAATGATTTTTGTTTAAATTGCAGCTCCAGATTGTGGTGGCAGTTTGCTATTAACTGCCATTTGATGACCATACGGGACAGAAATCGACACCATACGAAAGAATTCATCTTGAAACGTGTCCACGACGTGGTTGTTTATACAGGCCATTACAAGATTTGTTTAACTGAAGACTATATTTCTCCATCAGTACTGGTGAGTTTTGTCATGTCCATAATTATCTAATCATCTACAGGGGTAGAAATTAAGAAATTATTTTAACTCGCCTGGGGGATTAGTAGCCTTAAAAAGTTACTCATCCCCAATAAAAATCACTAGTCCCCCTGTTTTAATTTTTAAGATTGGAAAAATATCTACTGGCCTGGGGGACTAGCATCAGTAAGCATTTACTAACCTCGGGCGAGGGGGCGATCATTTGTTTTTATTCCTCATCTAACTTT
>JAULBS010004020.1:0-11450 GCA_032355785.1 Symmetromphalus regularis | reverse complement strand
ATAGTAATATACATTTATACATCAACTCCAACTTCTGCAGCACACTCTACATAGTAATATACATTTATACATCAACTCCAACTTCTGCAGTACACTCTACATAGTAATATACATTTATACATCAACTCCAACTTCTGCAGCACACTCTACATAGTAATATACATTTATACATCAACTGTTTTACATAGTATTACATTATATTAATGCAGGGTTCCTGCAGACTTCCAAGAATTAAATTTCAAAACTTTACCATGACATTTCAAAACAAATGTATGACCTTTTCACACACAAATCTGTAAAAATGTATAGATCTATCACACTGCTATGAGCAAAAATTTAAAATCTGGATAAACTGAATGCTCTGCCTGCATAAAAAGACTGAGTTTATACTCTTTAGGATGGAGGGACATAATGCATCATGAGAAGTGATCCCTCACACTCTGATAAGCATGATCAAACAAATCTTGGCTGATGGAGATTTCAAAACTTTTTACATCACTTTTCAGTTTTAACTAAATTAATGAAGATTCTATAAGCAGAATTTAGAAAAGTAAAAGAGAATGTGCATTAATATTTTTAACATTTCTTTTGAAAATCTCACTTTTTCGTTCCCAGTAATGATCCACCTTTTCCAGCCCAGCCCTGCGTGTCTGTCCATCCCATCGGAGAAATCTGAAATACAAGATTTAAAATATTTTAAAAACATATTCACAATGTTATCAAATAGATTAAGTAATTTTTTAAACATTCAGGCATTATTTAACTTTAAAAGTTATTATTTTATTTTTATGAATTGAAAAATCTGCATGGAGGTGACATCTAGAGAGAAACAACAATGATTAAAGCTTTGTTCATCAGGACTTACAATTTTCTCAACCCATTAATAACCAATAGATCTAAAAACAAATACTTTTTAACTTTTAACTTTAAAAAAAGCTGATGTTGATAGGAAAACACCAAATGTCACATTCAGATGCAAATTTTCTTTAGCTGAAGCAAGTATCTTTAGCTGAAGCAAGTATCTTTAGCTGAAGCAAGAATCTTCAGCTGAAGCAAGTATATTTAGCTGAAGCAAGTATATTTAGCTGAAGCAAATATCTTTAGCTAAGCAAGTATCTTTAGCTGAAGCAAGTATCTTTAGCTGAAGCAAGAATCTTTAGCAGAAGCAAGTCTCTTTATTTGAAGCAAGTATCTTTTGCTGAAGCAAGTACAGTATCTTCATCTGAAGCAAGTATCTTTAGCTGATGCAAGTATCTTTGTTGTCAAGTGTTGATTATGTTCTGAATTACGAAGACTAACTTGATTATGTTCTGAATTACGAAGACTAAAGAATTATTATGTTTAGAGTGTTTTACCTTTCCCTTCACAAGTCCATCGAAACTGTCATGGATACCCAACACTCTGTATCCTTGAGTGAGTCCTAGCCTGACAAACGCACGAACTGCAGCATTCATGCCGCACGCCGGGGCACCAATGTTCATCACAGCCAGGTTGCGAGATGACTGAAAAAGATCAAGTAAAATAAATGAAGCAAATTTAGGTATAAAAGGAATGTATGTATGTATTTACAGCCCTCCGATAACTATGTTGTTTTCTCGTTTCACATATATCTTGTGTAAACCATCTTTTATTTCATTAATATTCGTAAACTGCTGCCACCGTTCATGTAACATGTTTATTAACGGGTTGCACAGAATTAAATGCCTTCACTTGAAAAGGTTTCTGCATAACCCATAAATGGATTTTTTTTTTTAATCACTTGGAATGACCAACTTAAAAATCATTATTATAGTTTTCTATTACATGTGGTGAACCGTGACCAGTATAATGTTATGGCTATATATAAAGTAACATACACATTACCATAAAATTCTAATTAGAAGCACAAACCTAATAGTATTTAATAAAGTATGTTTAATCAAGATGAAAAAATAAAGTTTGTTTTATTCACATAAGAAAAAGGAAAGATTCATTTAGCACTAAGCGATGTCTGATTCCATATAATGCCAGAGTATTATGTTTTATACAACAATATTAATATAGCTTAACAGTATATATTTTACTCATATAATTTACAAAGTGTATAAAGTGAACAAATAAATAAAATGTATGCACAATAATTTGAATGAATGTACATAAATTTTAATTATATTAATTTATAAATGCTTTACAACTTCATTTATTAATCTTTAATCGTTATGTCATCAAGTTACATAGTAGTCTGTGTGTTGATCACAACAAACAACATTTTCATACAATAATTAGCATAATACATAAACTACACTGCATTAGAAATGTAATAGCAATGCTGAATGGTCAGTGGTGAGTACTCTCTAAGAACAGTTACTACAGTTTGCCATTTTATCAATGATTCAGAAGTATAATAGTACAAAAGATTTAAATGTCTGTGTCTACTTTATGAATGCCCACAAAAAAAATATACCTTTTTAAATAAGTATACTGAACATACATGCTTGTTTAATGACATCACTAGAGAACACCGATTAATCATCAGTCACTTGATGTCAAACATTTGCTTTCTCTGACACGTAGTCATCAAAGGAAACCCACATTTTTTTACATAAGCAGTAAGGGATCTTTTATATCCACTTTCCCCATGACAAGGACAGCACATACCATGGCCTGTGATACAGCAGTTGTAGGGCATTAGTTGGGATAGAAAGATGATCTCTGACTGAAATAATTTCTATCAATTTATGAACATAAAGTACAAAAAGACAAGAATCTCTTCTAAGTTTCTAAAATAATTATGCATATTCTGGAAAAAAATGACAGAAATACAGCAATTATCAGAAATGTCAGTTTCAAAGATAATACCAAAATAAAAAATAATGACATTTGTCTTCTTTGTAAGGAATTGTTACCAAAGAATAACAGGCGCTTTATATACAGTGATAGTTTCACTGTGAAAAAGCAAATTCACGAAGTGTTGGGGAATTGTCCACAAAAAGATTTGGCTTATAAAATGAGCGATCTGATTGGCTATTATTTTTAAGCATGATATCACCAAAAATGTTTTCGTATACATGGCGCAGTAAGCAACCCGTGTTTTTATGAACTATATTTGTCAGAGGTCCCACGGAATTGAGTAAGCCCCTGATGTTGTGAGGCTGGTAAAATATATGGAATAAATATTATTTGGGCATATCAACATACTTGAAACAATCCAATGTAAACATTAAAATGAGTATTCTCCATATACATGTATTCTGCTTTCTCTGATATTATGATGTTATCAGGAATGCAATTAAGTGGACTTGACTGTATAACCTATGTCAGGTTGTGCTTTTTACAGTCACCTGGTCACCGATGGTGAGTCAGTATTGTACCTTCAGTCACTCGCTTGGTGACCCACATATTGTGCTTATAGTATTATGCTACAATGACAATAATTTAATATTTGTTAAACAACCAGAAAGTTAGCTTTGCTTATAATTCAGTTGACTGGTTCCCTGCTATATATATATATGCAGCCAAACAGGTGTCTTCTGTGGAATTTTGGATAGCACCAGTCTATTAAAATATAAAGTATTGGGAACACTTCAGTCTATTTCACTTACCAGCATGTACATGTACATGTTATAAGTGACACACTCCCTCTCCTACTTGTTTGTTGATGTTATTCATCGTATGACAATAATTTGATAAAAATAATAACTGTAAATCACATTTTTAAAGTGTAGTACATGTATGAGTTCAAATGTTTTCTATAAAATTCAGACAACTGAAAAGTTCCACGGACGAATCGAAGTGTTGAGATGACTCACGCGAATGGCAAATCATAAAAAGTCCGAAGTACACACCCTACTAAACCTAGGATTATTATAAGCAGTATCACTCAGACATTTCAGTCTATAGTGTCAGAAATAAAATAAAAAATTATTTTCGTCGATTATTTCTTTCATATTAAACTGACAAGTAAACATTTTGTAAATATATAATTATATAAATATAAAAAACATTTTACCTAATTTAGCATTTACTTTTTGGGCTCTCGTTGATATATAATGTGGTGTTTACTCTTCAAATTGAAAGAAATATTTTAGCAAACAGGTGCTTTTCAACTTTATTGGAAGAAACTATACCAAATATTGAGCGAAGTGTCAATTTCATTACTGTTGCAATATGTGGTATAGTCTGTTCCAATAAAGTGGAAAACCATCTGTTTGCTAAAATATTTCTTTTAATTTCAAGAGTAAACACCACCTTGTACATCAACGAGAGCCCAAACAAGTAAATGCTAAATTCGGTGAAGTGTCATTAAATATATATTTACAAAATATTTACTTGTTAGTTTAATATGAAAGAAATAATTGACAAAAATCATTTTTATTCTATTTCCGACACTATTTTAGTAAAGGTCATCTGCAAACATCCCTTAAAAGCCTTGGGGGAAAAATGCTGACAGGCCACTATTTTGCTGAAAAGATAAACTATAATTTCTTTTTTTACAATCCTCAGCAAACATATTTGTAAAACATGTGAAATTAGTAAATAATCAAAAACAATTTTCAGTAATGGCCACCTCAGATCTAACTAGGACCAGTGATATTTGTTCAAAAGACAAACCTCAATAAAAACTGCAATAAAAGATGACTTATAAACTATCTTAGCTGTAACAGTTAAAGTATGGACAATGTAGCAGAATTATATTTTATATTGCGGCAACATGCTCACAGGAATTCTCAAAAATTTCACCCCGTCTTAAAAATGAGTGGAAACAAAAATCTTCCCGAGAATACTCCAAAAAAACCTTCCCATCTTATAGGCAATGCTGCCTTTTAGTTGAATAAATATGGTAATAATGGTTAAATAATATTATGTTTACTCAAAAATTGACCATTCTATATCATGGATCAGTAGGTAGGCTTATTTGTTTTTATTATTTACTACAATCACACAATGCCAACACAAAATTAAAAAAAAAAAATTTAAAAATGGATTTAAGAAAATATATAAAAATAAAACAATTAAAAGCATACCCAAATACACCAGGAATGTCACATATTTTACAATAAACTTTACTTTCAGTTCTGTTTCAAGAGAGCCTGAAAACTAATAGTAGCTAGATAAGTGTTTCTGTACTCGCCTTTTATTATTTCATTTTCTTTCTATCAAATGTGAGAACTGACAAAACAGGCATGGCACTGACAAAAAACTGTTTTTGCAGAAAGATGTAGCCTCATGATGAAAAGTAGAATAGCTTTTACATGACAAGGTGACATGCATAGACTACGATGACTGCGCATGTGTGGAAGCTACCACACCCTTCCTTAGCATTTGCTGTGTTCAGGACAAAACTGCTAACTAGACCAGGTTTTGTCAATCCCAATGGGAACGTTTGGAACCAGTGAAATTGCTACATAGCTATCGCGTACGCAAGGCTGATGCAATGACACAACTTGCATTTATGCACAGAGAACATAAAAAACAATAAATTAATTTTTTCTGTATTATATATTAATTTTTTTACGATTATTAATTTTTTTTAATGTTTTGCTTTTTGCGGAATTCCATGGAAAAGAACCATGCCTGAAAACTATTCTCCACATTTTATACTTTTCTACCTCAAATGATTTTCAGGTCAGCAATTTATAGAAGAAGAAATGTGAAATATTGAAATTAAATAAAAGGTTTATAGTTTTCACACTTATTATTCAATTTAAAACCATAATGGTGTTTTGTTGTGCTATTTCTGGTGTTGCTGGGTATAGAATTCAAAAGAAACAACTACATTGTTAAGTGCTGAACAGTTAGAAAAAAAACCTGTTTAAAAACTTAAAGCAGCAATATCGAAGTCAATAAACAAGCTGGTACACAGTAATGCAAGTGACACTTTGGGCTGACTGTATTATTTTCAAAAGCATGAGAGCAACAATATCTGATATTTGTTAAATTTTACATTAAAAATCAAATATTTACTCACGTACATGTACAATACAACCACTTTGTTTCTGAGATACAAAGAAACGACACAATTTACAAATTCTCCAACCCACACCCGTAACACCAGCAGTTGTCATATTATCTGACTTTGGCCTTCTGTTCATTCCGTAAGCCAACTATCTCAGAGAAGTTGGAAAACACTGTAAACATGTATCTGTTGGGCAACAGCATTTTTTACATTTATTGGGGGGTGGGGGGTGGGTGATTAACAGCAAGTACCTACTATTGGATACTTCTAAAAATTGTACACTGGAAAGGGTCATTGTTCACTTTCATTATGCAAAGCATCTGAGCCAAAAATATTTATTTAAAAAAAACTAAATATTGGAACAATATCTATTTTTAAAATAAATGAAACAAACACCAACTTTTAAATTTAGTTTTATTTAGTAGTAATAATAATTTTTAAAAGCCTACATACCGACCCAACTATATGTTCATTGCGATTATTGTGATTATGGTTATTATGGTGGTTCGATTTACAGCAAATCAATTTTTTTAAAGCCTTCTGAAAAATAAGTTTCAAAAATAATCAGTAAGTATGGGATGATATGAATGTATGCCAATTTTGTAAGGATGTATGGATGGATGGATGAGTGGATGAGTGTGTGGGTGGGTGAATGGTAGAGTTTGTTTTATTTAACGACGACTCTAGAACACATTGATTTTTATTTCATTGTCGGCTATTAGACGTCAAACATAAAGTCATTCTGAAATATGTTTTAGAGGAAACCCGCAGTCGCCACATAGGCTACTCTTTCCGATAAACAGCAGGGGTCTTTTATATGCACCGTCCCACAGACAGGACAACACATACCACGACGTTTGATGAATCAGTTGTGGACCACTGGTTGGAATGGAAAATAACCCAAACTGCAGATGGGTCCACTGAGAAGGATCGATCCGACGACCGACTGGTTCACAGGCAGACACACTACCATTTGAGATATGTCCAGCTCCCTGGTGGGTGGATGGATGAATGGGTGGATGGATGGATGATGGGTGGGTGCATGGATGGATGATGGGTGGGTGCATGGATGGGTGGATGGATGATGGGCAGGTGCATGGATGATGGGTGGGTGCATGGATGGGTGGATGATGGGCAGGTGGGTGGGTGGGTGCATGGATGGATGATGGTTGGGTGCATGGATGGATGATGGGCGGGTTGGTGCATGGATGATGGGTGGGTGCATGGATGCATGAGGACATGCTGATTCAGGAAAACTACTTAATTAATAAGTTAATTAACTTGCAGTTAAATAAACCAGGGATATTAGTGAAATAAAATATTTTTTTATATTTATAAAAGAAAAACTGTGGCTTTGGTCTAGGAGGTAAAATTGGCTCCATGCAGCGTCTGAACCTACTTGAATTCAGAAACGGAGAAGCATTTTGAAGCTTCTTCTGACATTAAAACATTTCTACAATTTATTTCATTATGTCAATTAGTGACAGGGAATTTTTTGTTTTTTTTACATTTAGATTAATAACAAATACTAATTAATGTAAATTGTTTAGCAATTTCTTGTTAGCAATCCAATTCAATTAATTTATATATATTAGAAATTTCTTGTTTTGTGTATTAGCAATTCAATTCATTTATATATATTAGCAATTTTTTGTTTTGTGTATTAGCAATCCAATTCAATTCAATTCATTTTTATATATTAGTAATTTCTTGTTTTGTGTATTAGCAATTCAATTTATATATTAGTAATTTCTTGTTTTGTGTATTAGCAATTCAATTTAATTATATATATTAGTAATTTCTTGTTTTGTGTATTATCAATTCAATTCAATTTACCATATTCGACCGTTTAAGTACACAGTGCGGTAAAAAAAAAACATTTCCTACATTTGTCGTTCATTTATGCACACACGTCAAGGCAGATTTAAAAAAACATCTCTACATTCCTCCTGACGATACCGATGTTCTTCCTTTCCTGTTAAAAGTTGGAAAATGATTGGGATTTCGAAGGTGAGTTCAGCTTTCGAAGTTTACATTTTTTAAATCTCGTGATCCAGAGACGAGTTCACGTTGTTGGGCAGCCACAAGACAAGGGTGTTTATGCTTAATAGGGCATGTGCACTTAAACAGTTGAATACGGTATTTATATAGTGCACTTAAACAGTTGAATACGGTATTTATATAGTGCACTTAAACAGTTGAATACAGTATTTATATAGTGCACTTAAACAGTTGAATACAGTATTTATATAGTGCACTTAAACAGTTGAATACGGTATTTATATAGTGCACTTAAACAGTTGAATACGGTATTTATATAGTGCACCACCTTCATGCAGCGTGTATATTGGTGATGACATGGTAATGATAATGACAAGAATAATGTAACAATAGTAATAATATCAACAGCGATAAATTAATAACAGTAATAATAATATTATGAATAATAATAGACTGCTGATACATAGATATTAGTAAATAAATATGGAAACATTTTATAACTGGGTTTTAAATTTTAACTTTTACATATAAATGTATGTGTACAGCGATGTCTGAAATTTACATCATGGCTATTTGTTGCAATACTGAAAAAAATTTTCCCTTGACAGAATGTTCTAATCTAAACGCAGACATGACGATAATTCCCTTTAAACATTAATTCAAGAAAAATGTATGAAATGCGAGATATTCATAAATAAAATGTTGCTTCCATGTGCTCAAGATTTACCTCAAGTGCTTCTCTTTAGGATGAGTTGCACGTACACTACATTCGAGTGAAAAGAACTCCAAACGTGTGAAAAGTGGGATGGGAAAAACAAAACATGATAGGAAATTCTGACCTCTGTTACATCAATGGTGAATTCCTCTGTGTTAGTTTCTTCCAAAATTTTCTCCAGCTGTTAGTATTTTTATATTACATTAGAAAGAGCAATAACTATTATATTTATATAAAGTAAATTACTAATATGGATGTTTTCCAGTAGTTAAGAAATACAGTGAATTATCAAAGCTATAATTGCACATAATGGCAACTCAAGTCTATAAACCTTTAATTATTTTTAACTGGGAACGGATGAACAATGAAAATTTCTGTTATTCATTTTAGTATAAAATGTACTCCATTGAAGGCAGTGTTGATAATAAATACTTCTATTTTGTTTTAATACAAAATTTTATTACTAAATAATTTACTATTTCTACTCTTAGAATATTTGTCATTTATATACTGCTACTTAGCTAAACACTAACTTGTAGGATATATTCATGCACACTATAAAATCTTGCAATAAAAGCATGGAGAAACTTTGGGTATGAAGTTCTTTCATTGTATGTAATATAAATAACTAACTTATTAAGTACTCTCCATTTAAACATTTTAAAATACAATAAAAATTCTTAGAAAGTTAGAACTTTTTTTTTAAATATTACTTATTTATTTATTTACATTAGAATATCTACAGACTCCTATTAAATAAAAACAGAACGTATCATTTTCTAAACTGGGTCACAGAAAGACCGCACCTTATCATTATGTTAATCTCAGCCCATACAATGATAACAAAAATACAAAATACAGTACAAAAACATTGTATACATGTAGGATATTAAAATTGTGTAACTGTACATACAAATAATATACACAAGCAAACTGAAAACTCCTCAAATATAATTAACATGCATATATTATAGAAGTAAATTTGCTGCTTCAAAGGGTATGCAAATATAGCAAGGATAAGGCAAGTATCAATCTGGCTGGTAGAGACTGTTTAAGATTTGTAACACTGAAGTGCACCTACTGCTCAAGGAATGTATCATTATACCGGATTTTTTAAGATATGAACACTCCAGCAGATATCACTACTTGCAAACCAAAGCCATGCATTATTAATATTATTATTATATTTGTTTATTTATTTTTGCTTCATTGCAGTATTGAAGCTGGGTTTATTAGTGAACACTGGGAAATGTTTTACTCATATATATAATTATGTGACCTGCTCTGGCAAAACCACTCACATCACAGAATTCTATTAACCTTCCAAATTAGTGGAAAAAATCCACTACTCAGTGGACAGTGACAAATATATAATTATAATACTGTATTGTTTTTGTCTAAACTGTGATCTCAAACTAAATTTATTTCACTTAAACTATACAAAATATTTTTCTATCGCTGTGACAATATTTTATCAAGGTTATTATTCAGAGCGTTGAAGCAACAAGAATGATAGGTTATTTTTCTGAGTTCCCTACTCCGAAACTACTTTAAAACTAACTGAAAATTTACAAAGTGTAAACATAGTATGAGTGTATCGTTGTTTGGGAGAAAAGCTATTATATTAATTTAATAATTGTCTTCAGTACACGATCTTTAGAAGACATTTTCTCAAAACAGTGTTATCCGACTGTCAAAAACTAAAACATTTTCGAAATGCATTCACTAAACTGAATTCAGAATATGCCTAATATATACATGTACCTCTAAGTTTTGTTGTCATGGTGGTGACATGCTATTTATTTTGCAAAAGATGGTTACATAGAAAGTCAGTGGTATAATTTGGAAAAGGGAAGTGCTAAAGTTATCACAAAAAAGCAGAATCAATGAAAATTTGGTTCATATTAACTGAGGAATTATCTGAATGTACAAACTGAAGATATACTATTTTTTCATTGACTGGACATCTTGCACTTAAGCTTGATACTTAACCCTTTCTGACTATGGAACAAGAAGTCCCGCTATAAAAAAACTTCACTTTTCAGACTACAGAACGGGAAATCCCACTGTGTCTATTTAACTTGTGTTTGCTGCCAAATTTGTCACAAATTGACATGCGCAGTTGAGATAATGAATGCTAAGAACAACATCCTGTTAGAAGTGTAACGTGGTTTGTTGTGCAAATTTTCTGGTGTTTTTTCTGTCAACTGTAATGGCAACATAGATTTTTGGTGACATGGTGTTATCGCAAACTGACAACAATAGTGATGTTTTATCAGAATATGAGAGTGAAAATTCAGACGGAATGCCACTGGCTGAAATATTGTGACGAATTCAAAATGATATAACACTTTCGAGATATGCACATTGTTATCATCAATTGAAGATTTTCTAAATGGGTTAATTCGTTAACACATTTTAATAGAAATTTGATGTTGTTCTAATAAGGAATTAATTTATAAATATACCTGTATATATAATTATATAATGGCGAGATAATCCTTAAAGGAAATTCATTTATCTTTACAAATATACTTGAATCATTCTTCAACAAAAAATAATTTAAAAAAGTTATCATCAATTAACCATCTTTAAATTTATCCTTTAACTGCTGAAATGTATTAATTCCTGTGGAAATTTGAAGGCAATGGGTTAACAAGTCTGAAAGGGTTAAAGTATCAATTACAAGTATATTATACTGACAATGGGCAATTCCACTATGATGGGTGTGACCATCAGAGAGGTTTTATAGAATATACAATGAAAACCTTACAAAGTGGCTTTGGTTTCAAGGTGTGA
>JAULBS010004009.1:0-11450 GCA_032355785.1 Symmetromphalus regularis | reverse complement strand
ATAAATAATTTATTTATTTAATAAATATTTGGTACATATTTTTTATTTATTATATAAACACATATATAAATTAAATGCGCAGAAAAAGGGGTTAAAATAGCAAAAATATTTTTTTTTACACTTGGCACCCCATAGACGTTGCACAAAAGACACATTACTTATTTAAACTCGCACCATTTTATGTCACCTTATGTTACATTCAAAATAGCATCTTAAAAAATAGAAGCCTATACACAGGCAACGAACTTTGCAGATATTACTATCGAGATGGCAATATTTCAATTAGTGTAAACTCTGTATCCTATTAAAATATTAAAGCTGTTATTTCGTGCATATTTTAATAGGATACAGAGTCTACAATAATTGAAATAAGCACGAAATAAAAGCTTTAATATTTAAGAGAAATTGCCCAATTTATGAAATTAAGGGTGTACTGTATTCATAACTGAGTCGTTCACAAATGTCTAAAATTAACCATTCTTACAAAGTGTTTGTTCAAAGACGTGGTAGTGTGGAGACAAAAGCTCGCTAGAATTTAAATAACTGTATCAGCTTATAAAGGTCGAAGTCGAAATTTATAATAACATTTTAAAAGTGGTAATTTGGGGTAGATGGTCTGAAAATTATTAATGCTGGCTTTACCAGTCGACAATTGTGTTTGCACACTATTATTATTGTGAGGCTTGTAGCGAGTAAGGATCCAGTTTAGAAAGAATTAAGACCACTAATTCAACAAAAAGAATAATTATAAAATTATAAATAAAATATAATAATAATAATAACTGAAGAGAACAAATTACCGTTTAATTAACAGTAAAGACTTAAAAGATTAGGTTTGAAGGACTGTAACAATGTCGATCCAATATTAGGTATGATAATTGACTCACCATACCGTAATTAGTCTGTGTACAGAGCCAAGTTTACTCAGCATTTTCGAAGTTAATCAGAGCTAAGTGAAGTGATTATATTAGAAACGCATTGCCGATCTGTTTGTTGATTCAGCAGTTTCTAAGGCCTAACTTATTTGCAAGTTTAGGCTCTATATCAAATTTATATTCAAGAACACTAACCTGGTTATGCATGCTAAGCTATTTCACATGCCTACTTGGGATTAAAAAAGGTATCTTATGTAAAGGCAATATGTTCCCCTACTCAGGTTGTTCTGAATAGGACTGCATCTTTGAATATTAATTTCAAATGCACACCTTTACCGACATAAGGCTGGAATACGCAAGCTTGAGTCTCCGTAACAGTTTATTCCAGACACCAAATAATTCTAAAGCCGACGTCTTTTCCAATACCAAAGACTGAACATCTACTCAAAGAAAACAACCTTTGAAGAAAAGTAATGGATCGGCCCTGCCGACCTCCAAATGACAATAAGGTTCATTAAAGCAATTCATCTGAGGTTATAAAAGCAGCATACGAAACCGAACGAGAAGAAGAAAAAAAAGAACCTGAAATCGGTAGTAGCCTACATAATTATATATACAGTTATTAATAAGTTTACACATAAATTATATTTTATATAGGAAAAGAATGTTTGTTGTTAACAAGGCACATTGTTTTATTAGTTGTTATTAAGTGTCAACAATATGCAATATACGATCTGCCGAAGAAACCGCTGATTAATTAATTTGCAAATATTGTTTTTTTTTATCATCATGGTTTTTTTAATATGTAGGCCTACACGTCTCCCACATTCAGTACAGCATATTATATAACGACCTTTTTTCATTCATTCAGTTGTTCAAGACACTAATCCAAATCCTTCATTAAAACAATAAAAATCAATCAATCAATAATAATAATAAAAAGAAACTTGAATTTTTTTTTTTTAAATTCAAATATATTCAGAGACCTAAGTTTAATGAGATTACATTAGGGTGTATTATAAGTAACTAAATGGTGACTATATTATCACTGACTAAAATTATGATCTTGTATATATATTTTAAATTTTTGTTGAAAATAAACTGATTGCATATTATGTTCATAATGGTTGCAAACTCGAAAGGCCAAATAGTTTCTTACGCAAACTCGTGAGTGGTATCATGTTTTAACGCTGATTCATGAGCGCATGCCATCTGGTCGTTAAATATGCAAACAAATATAGACTTTTTAACTCTCTATTTAAATATCAGCTTAATTACAACATACCCCTTTAGAAATTACGAGTCAATAGGATTTTTGTCATGCTAACAACGTTAATCTACGATTATTTGTAGTTGACCACGGTATTCTCTGACTACATCTTTGAACGACGGAAGTAATGCTTATCTCATTTGAAAGGGGGCGCTGTGTTTTGTGTTTGCTGAGTGCCCGGTGGGTTTGTCTGTTTGTTTTTAGTTTTCTTTGGTTTTTAACACTAAGTAAAGTACATTCTTGCTGTTATGTTGTTAATAGATGTACATTTAAACATTTTAAAGACCGGGGAATGTTCCGCGTTTAGTGATGTTATTGTTTTTGATAATTTTACGTTTTATATCTATTCGTGACGTCATTGCTGGTCGCCAGAAAGCGGCCATTTTGTATACCGCATATTTTTTTTACACATTTAGTGATTTACATTTATATTATTTTTTGCATCTTAATAATATAATTATTTATATTGTAGACAAACGTTTGAATCGTACATTAGCCGACAATCATTAGGCCGAATATGGCAGAAGACAGATCAGCGGCCAAAGAGTTGGATCAATGGATTGAACAACTGAATGAATGCAAACAACTGACAGAAAATCAAGTCAAAACACTATGTGAAAAAGTGAGTTTATCTTAAGTCTTTTACATGAAATAACGTTATACATTCCAAATAAACACCATTTATGGCATTGTTTATTATTATTTTTTCACTCTTCACTCTTGCATCGTCAAATTTACAATCGTAACAATGTCTCTTAATTGCCATTTCTAAATTATTTTACTATAATATTACGACAATAATTTCAAGAAAATGAATATTACTGCGTAATGTCTAAAAAATACCCATGTCTGAAGCAAGAGGAGTTTTATTGTTGAGCCACTGATCTGCAATATCTAACTTGCCCATGGGCTAGTGAACTTTCAGTTAATTAAATTCTAGCAAATACAAGTCAAGTATTCATAGCTTGAAGTCTAGTAAAAATATTTTTTTTAAATTAATTATTTTACTACCATGAAATACCTTTTTTTTTTTTTCAGAACAATGAATTAATTGTTTGCATTTTGAATACATAATCATGTATTTATTTGAGGCATTTTAAAATATATTTTTTTATTTACTGACATTATATTGTTGTCTTTTGTTTAGGCTAAAGAAATCCTGGCAAAAGAATCGAATGTGCAAGAGGTGAAATGCCCTATTACAGTATGTGGGGATGTGCACGGGCAATTTCATGACCTGATGGAATTGTTCCGTATTGGTGGAAAATCACCCGATACTAATTTTCTTTTCATGGGCGACTATGTTGATAGAGGTTATTACTCAGTGGAAACTGTTTCTCTATTAGTAGGACTTAAGGTAAGTGGATATTTTTAATAGTTTAATAATTACATTCTAAATGTTGCTACACAAATTATTTTACTAGCATATATGTTTACTTGATGAAAGTTTGATTAGAATCATTGAAATCATTAACCAAAATTTGGAATAAAAATAAACCAAATCTTTATGGAATGGTATTGATTATCAGTCTAGCAACAAAGGTGATAAGACCCTGTATAGTTAGACAGTTATTGTTTTTAGAAATTTTAATTGCCTTTGAGCATAATGAAAGCTAAGGCTTGCTTTTCAGTATTAAATCAGTACCTTGTTATCTTTAAATTGAGGTGAGACATACTTATTGTAGCATACCACTTTATGAAAAATACTTACATTTATGGAATTATTATGTTGTAATGGTTGTGTGTTTCAGGTTAGGTTCAAAGACAGAATTATAATTTTACGAGGAAACCATGAGAGCAGACAAATAACTCAAGTTTATGGATTCTATGATGAGTGTTTACGCAAGTATGGCAATGCAAATGTATGGAAGTATTTCACTGATCTTTTTGACTATCTTCCTCTTACAGCCCTTGTTGATGGTCAGGTAAGTTATGAATTTACGATTTTTATTAAATATCTTTTATTTCATATTAAAACTGAGATTGAAACTTCATCCAACCAGTCATTTATCAAAATTTGCATTCTGAATGGCACTGTAAAATCTGCTACATAATTGGTTTAAAGTTAAAAGTTTGTCAGTTTTCATGATATTAACTTCACAATGTAATAGCAAAATGGTTTAGTTACGGCAGTCTGAATTTGAAGACTGTTAATACAAAATTGGCGTAGATATTATGAATGTACCTTTGAAAGGTTAATGATTAAATTTGTCAGAGAAGGACTTGGTTTATTGAAAAACAACTAAATTAGGAGTATGAAATGTAAAATTTAATAGGTTGGTTTTATAAATGTATAGTCAGACAAAAAATATTTGGTTGATCTGATATTTTAATGAGGTTGATCTACCACTCCACTCGCAAATGTAATCTTTAAATTTATCATTTGTCTTGAACTGTTTTGTTTTGTTAATTTCAGATATTCTGTCTTCATGGTGGTTTGTCTCCTTCAATAGACACTCTTGATCACATTAGAGCTTTAGATAGAATACAAGAAGTTCCACATGAGGTCAGTACATGCATATTTGATTGTTGTTCTTGTTAATGTGTAAATTAATATTTCAGTGTTTTGTCTGTAACAAATTTCAATACACATGTTTTAAAAACAAAAATTGCTGAGCATAACATTTAAAAATTAATTGAATTAAAGTAGCCTTTTTGTTAATTATTCATGAGTAAAACCATCTATAAAAGCTCCAAATTGGGGGAAAACATGGAAGGGCAATGTAGATTTATTTTAACTATTAACCCTCCAGATTGCATTTTAGATTAAATACCTGATGTTCTCTGTTTGACTTCACAATAAAGAGCAATGCATATAGTTTTAAATTGTTGCAATAGTTAAAAAAATATCAAATAAAAATGTGTTATATTATAACTATAAGGAATTTGTAACATGCATTAAATGGTTAATGACAATTTTGTTTTCAGGGTCCTATGTGTGATTTATTGTGGTCTGATCCCGATGATCGTGGTGGTTGGGGAATTTCACCTAGAGGTGCTGGGTATACATTTGGCCAAGATATCTCTGAAACGTTCAACCACAGCAATGGACTCACCTTGATATCTCGAGCACATCAACTTGTTATGGAGGTCCGTACAGATTTGTGTAGTTATTTTCATAGCAAGTCGTTTTTTGATCCAACAATTTTAACTTTATAAATTGTAATTCAGTTTGAAGAAAAACAAAATTGAATTTGTTTCCTCTGTATGTCAGCTGAATAAGAATCCCTTGGATAATCCTTTCTGTCTTAAAAAAAATCCCTCAGTATTTCAACCTGCATACATTGATTTTTATAAATTTCTCCGAAAAGCAGTATATTGTACCTTTAAATAATTTGTTGAGATATTCAGAATAAAATAAAGTCTGCGTTTAGTGTAGTTAACCTCATCATTTTTGTCATTTAAATTATAAATAATCATGTCCATTAATTCATTCAAATGTTTTGTAATTTCTTTCTCTCTTCATTTAAAAATAAAACATACAATTTTCATCCATATGTCAAAGATGAACAAAAAAATATCTTTTTAGCTTGATAAGGCATATTTGGAAATCTGTAAAAAAAATCAGTAAAATGTTTAGTCTAAATTATTCCAGTGAATTATGATGGCGAACTAATATTTAGTTTTTATGTTGACGGTATTTTGATATTAACTTTCCTTTGAATTCTTCTTTGTTTCAGGGATACAACTGGTGCCATGACCGCAATGTAGTGACAATTTTCAGTGCTCCCAATTACTGCTACCGGTGTGGCAATCAAGCTGCCATCATGGAGCTTGATGATGCTCTGAAATACTCTTTGTAAGTGGTCCAAAAACTTGTATTCTTACTCTAACCAATTTTTTTTTTTATCATATCAGGTTCTTGTTTTTAGCTTCAAAAATATACTTACTATTTTAGCTTGTTCAGTCTTCCAAACCACACTGAACCTTAAACAATCGACTACTGAATTAATTTTGATAAATGTCAGGTTGAGTGGGTGTTTGTAAATTGCTTTCCTGCACACATTATGAATGGAAAACCCAATAAAAATCTAAACTGTTGTGCATGGACTAAATATTATTGTTAATCTAATCTTTGTTTATTGTAATTGTGCTTTCTGCTAAAAAATCAACAAAGACCTCTATATATGCACGCCATTATATTTCAGTGTTGGCTATCTTTGCCAATATCTTCACCTACTGTGTGACAATGGCCAAAGTTTGTGTATAAAGTGAAAATTAATTAAATTCCCTTCCATGTCACAATTTTCGTTTGTGGAAAAACTATGAAATAAACAATCAAAATATCAATCAATGGTAGCTATTATGTCCTCAATGTGAGCACAACGTTTCGCAGTTGTTGCCGGTCACATAAACATTGGTAAAAAACCTATGAACTTATAGGAAGTAAATCGGCAATTTCATATTTTTTATAGATTTTTTTGGGGGAGATAACTCTAACGTGCCTTGAAAATAAAGGATCACACCACACTTATTTTTAAAGGTTAACTGTTTATAACAGCGTGGCTAGATATCTAGCCTTCAGTGTCCAGAAGGTTAAAGATAATTGTGTTTTTAATTTATTGATATTAATTGGGCTTCAGAATAAGTTTGCTCGAAGCAATATAAAAATTAAAAGCCCCGATATTGCAAGTTGAAAAGTTATCACAGGCAATATAATTTTGTATATGCTTCGTGTTATCAAGCTCCATTTTATGTGACTTTTTTAAATCTTCTATTCTTATTGTTATTACTATTGCAGCTTACAATTTGATCCAGCCCCAAGACGTGGTGAACCTCATGTTACGCGGCGAACACCTGACTACTTTCTGTGAGTGGTCTCTATGAGAACATGTTATTTTGTTGTGGGTAGCCAATTCGAAGAACAATATATATGAAAGAAAATGATCTGTGAGGAGTAGAGTGCTTGTTTTCTTTGGGGAGAAATAATATCGTTGTCGGACAAACATCATCTTTAAGTGGAATTGTGAAAAAAGTTGGCCGCGAAGAAAGATTAGAAGTTAAAAAGCTGAGCAATATCTTACTCTTAATTGTCACACTGACAGATCCTTTATGTGATATTTATTTTTAGTCATCTACGATTGAGTTTCTGGTGATTTTGTTGTCTTGTAAGCAGACTTTGGTGCAAAATGTTATTTTGCTTTTTTAGTTTCTGTAATGTGGATGGCAATATGCAAGTGTGTCTCTATCTGTATGCCAAGTTTTCATGGTCAAAAGTGACTGAACATGGGAGAGAACAAGTCTGGTTTTTTAAAATTTTCTTAATTGGGATTTTAGTGCTGATTTTGAAGAGTGGTTCCAATCTACCATAAACCATGTTTAAACAAAAGTTATTACTTGTTATGAACACACTGTAGATGTGGTGACATGGTAGCTTTAAAAATGTAAAACACAGTTGGTTGAAAAATAACAATAAGAAAATAACAAATTCTAACATTATTTTGTGTCAAAAGAAAGGGAGATGAATAACTAGAGCCCAATATTGGGCATAAATTTGATAGTACAAATAGGCTTTTACAAAAGTATTGAGATTTTATGAGGTCTTTAGAAATAAATATCCATTGTAAGAGTCGATTTAGACTGATGTAGTTAAGAAAGGTATTCTGTCGATACTAAACTTCAAACCAACCAAAACGAATTAGCATTATGGTACATAGGTAATACCTGTGAGAACAGCTTCTGGTGATAATTTAAGATGGGGTTTTTGGTTTCGTTAGTGACATTTGTTTTGATAAAGTTCACGTATATAAATCCATCAGAAAGTTGAAACAGATTTTGTCTGTGTGATATTTGCCATCCATATTGGAACATTTTTGGAATATCCTATAACATACATTAATGTTTTTTCTAGTTTGTTGTTCTGTCTAAAAGATATAATGGATGTTGCTTAAGCCACTTGTTTGATTTACTTGAGATCTGATGAATTTAATACCATGTGTAAAATCTGGTGTGTTTGAAACATACCTGGATTTTTTGCAAGGAATATGTTCTTTTCGATACATTCTTATTTTGCTGTATGCAAAAAGAATTAAGTTCAGATCTGGAATGCTTTGCCTGGTCAGATTTTTGTGGAAAAGAAGTGTACTCTATTCACTTTTTTGAATACCTTAAAAGAAGAAAGGTGTTTTGCATGATTTGTAATATACTTGTGTTCTTTTATCAGTGTTTTAGATTCAACCAGAGAAATATTATACCATATTATTGTATAGACCATGTGATGTACATATAATAATTACATAAACATTGTAAAAATACTTTTTAAAAAGTTGTTTTCTTCAGTATTAAGCACCTTTGTAGGGAATGTTTGAATACAAAAATTATTTTATTATTATAATAAATTATTCATTTTAACATTGAATTGTTCATTTAAGTTTTGTGAATTAAAACAACATTTGAAAATTTTTTTCAAAAGAAAATAAGAAATTCCAACTGTATAAGAAAAACATTTCAAAGGTTACTTAACAATCTTTGAGATTATCAGACGACATTTAAACGTCTCACTAATTTGGTTACTCCTCATTCTTAAAAACAGGAAATTAGATATCTTCCATTACTGAAAAAATAATGGAAATGAAAAAAAACACCTCATGAATAAAATTCAGAGATGTAAAAAAAAAAATTCAAAGAAGATATTCCTAGAAATGTCATGCAAAATTTATATTTTGTTCTTGGAAATCTTATGGAAAATAATAGGAGAGAACCCTGTTAATTATATAGATTAAAAACTATTTTTCTGGCAATATTTCTTGCATTTATTTACAAACATACATGTTTACTGCAGATGTGAAAGATACATAATACTTTTATCTGTAGTTAGACTTGATTATGAAATGATTCAATATTTTTACGAAATAAGAACTTCAACATAATCTTTTGTACATTTATAGTCCATTATAGCTTAGACATGTGACCCCATTTCACAATTAGGTTTTGCTTTACCCAACAGGTTTTATTGTAACAGCAAGGATGGACTGTTGTTTATTACTTGCTGTCTGGGATTTGCATGTTAATAGTAACACTCTTAATACTGTCACCCAGTACAATCCCAGCACTTAATGTCCCACGTCCACATTGTACGAACAAAATATCTGAAAATTACCCAGTCAGATGTTGTTATTGTAAAATAAATGAATGTCATTAAACTTGACTTGTGTTATTAATTTTATTGTGGGTTACATATTGTTTATTTTGGGTAGGCTAACTCATGTTTAATATGTGTTAATGATACTAACTTAATCAATTCAGTTGATTTATTGGCTAAACCGCAGCAACATAATATAAAAGAACAGACAACTGATTCTGAATTGGATGCAAATGCCATCCTAAAAAGGGCTATGTAAAATAAAACATCACAAATGAAATGAGCATCCTCATTATTTTGATAAGCTTGAATAGAAACTTAAAAGAAGAAATTCTCAATTAACTAGTCTTAACAATAGTCTTAAAGTTGTGATCCACTCAATTTGAAGCAGTATTATTCAAATGGAAATAGCAACTGCAGGTCCAGGCTGATACATTGGTGGTGTTGGGAAGGAAAGTTACCAGTTATTCCAATGTGTTATTTAGGTATCCTACGAAAATATGACATTTGACATAGGTGCGATAACCCGTACGAACGTCATACGATTTGTCGCACGAGTGTTTGAAATGTTCGTACGTCTTGTCGTAAACACGTATTCGTACGAAAATTCTCATAAATGATAACATTTATCCACCTACAAATTTCTCCTATTCAGCTAATGAAAAGTTGACAGAAATAGCACCCTATCTATATCTACAACTTAAAAATTATTTACGAATTATTTAAAGTGGAAAAGTGAAGTTGAACATACACTTGCTGAAATAGAAAAGCAAAGGCTAAAATTACCTCAAGAAATAGAAGTACAAAAATGATTATTACAGTGTGATAAAGAAAACCTGAAAATTATAAGACAGACGGGAAATGGGAAAAAAAAGTTAAGAGATGGAAATATCTAATCAATTATATAAAAAAAAAGTCAAGGACAGTGTAGTGTTATTATGAACATATTGAATGATTTTGTTTGGGAGATTTGTTTTTGTTTTATTGTTTATATGACACAAGCAGTGTCAAACTCTTTTCATGTTAAAATGTCGAAATTAAATGTTTTTAATTTCGTGTTTAATCTGCGGAAGTTAAAGGTATATATCCGTTCTTCTACCAATCCATCCAAACACTAAACTATTCACTACGTAAGTGTGTGTGCGTGGGTACACACATGCATGCACCCACGCGCACATACACAATGATAACCAAATATATATATATATATATATATATATATAGACACACACACACACTCATGTATATATATTGACATTTACCCTTTATGATACCCTCACTTTCTAGGAAAACACATTTGCACAATTAAGCAAAGTCTAGCAGTAATTCCATTAACTTCTTCTACAGGCGCGGATGCAGGATTCCTGAAAGGGGGGTCCAAATGTGGATTTCTGAAAAGGGTGGCCCAATAGTGATGAGTAAATAGAAATTGGTGAAAGAATTGTAAATTTTTACCTCCTTCCACTAGTTATGTCCCGACCCCTTGAAGCCCCCCTGGGTCCGCTAGTGTTCAATATTGTAATTATTTTCATGATTGCCAAATATTCATTTTCTTGAGGCAAAGGCATGCCATATTTCATGCATATCATGTAAAAACATGCAGTTGCAACGATACCAGTGAAAGTATTATTGAAATGTACGAGTAAAACGAAAGCCGTAGGCCTACAAGTGGTCATAAATTTACGATATTTTTTACGGGTTATCGTAGGTATGAAGATTTCGTGAAACTCCTAAAGTGGTCGTACGATCATCGTACGACTAGTTTTACTCGTACGAAGGTTTTGTGAAACAGGCCCCTGATTATTAGCAAAGTACAAAACTAGCAGGTCCGATGATAGTATTTAGAGAAAGTCTCACAAAGATAAAAAGAAATGGCCACATGTCAAACACCAACATGTTTAAGCATAATTAACAAGACTTTGAAATATTTGAATGTCAATAGTAACTACATTTTAGAGGTGTCACTAATAAAAAAAAAAAAGAGTTGATACCTATGGGTCCCTACTTTACTCCTCTTTGGAGATAATTCTTGTAATTGCCCTTTTAATGTAGACATTTCAAAACAGACTAGTTTGAAATAACGGGTAAACATAACAAGATTTCAGCAGAAAATTGGTAAAATGTTTCTGTACTTAAAGTAAAAAAAAAGTAAAGTTTGTTTTATTTAACGACGCCTCTGGAGCACATTGATTTTTAATCTTATCAGCGGCTATTGGACGTCAAT
>JAULBS010003998.1:0-11451 GCA_032355785.1 Symmetromphalus regularis | reverse complement strand
ATACTGAGTCTGTGCTCAAGATACTCATGCAGATATTATACGATGCTGCTTTACCAGAGTATGTTCTTTATCTAGTTATTATCCAACATGATCATAGGCTTTATCATTATCCAAATGTTATTTATTATCAGTTATTTTGTGTAGATAAAATTACAAAATATCATAGTTTTCAATGACTGCTAAAGCCTTCAGAAATACTTTAGAGACATTATCTTTTCAAAACTGAGAGAATGTCCTCTTGGACTTACGATTGTCCCTGTCATATATAATGTAATATTATTAGGCCTATTTTTTGTGTGGATACTCTGATGAAGACTGCTAAGATGTTATCATTGTTATGATATGTCATATCAATAGCTTGTAATGCAATATTTGTGGCACTGTTTTTTTATAAACAATATGGATAATATATGTGGGTTGTTTTTTAATTCAAAACAAAAGAGAGTATCCAATTTGTGAAAGAGAAAAGGCTTCAAGTATTTTTTACATTTTCTTGTTACTTTGTTTTTGTGTTATAATGCTAATATTTTGGAGTTATTTATTTATGTTTTTATTTCAGAGACTCGAACCAAATGTACATTGGATCATGGGGCTGGGCTGAAGGTAAATTGTTTTTACAATGGTTTTAACCCAGTCTTAATTGCATTCTTAACATTTATTGTTTTTAGTATTATAAAGAATTCATATTGTAAATTTTAGTTTGTCAATCAATTTTTTGATAATTCTGATATAATGTACTAAAAAATACTTTATTCTTGTGGGATCGAAACCCATCGGAGGCTGGCTTAATGTTCAAATCTAATAGCTAATGATTATAAATAAATGTACTCTTAGTGATGTTAAATAAAATATATGTAATAATAATGATTAAAACACAATAATAAAAGCAGGAAGGAGCAGAGGTAGAGTGTCTTCCTGATACACAATAGATTGTCAGATTGATCCTCACTTCATTGGGCTATCACATTTTAACTTAGTATTTTCACAACATAACATCTCAAGTTATACCAGTGTGTAGTAAGAGAATAGCATTTTACAGATTATTACGTTCATTCTGTGTTACAGTTGTTCACTATGCCATGTCATTTCTTGTGTCACTGGCCTACTCATGTGACGACGTGCCAGGTCTGCTGTGTACAGCTCCAAACTTCAACACATGGCTCAAACGACTTACAATTGAATCACCGGAGGTAATTTCAGATTTCATTTTATAACCGACCTACGTTTATACCGACCTATATTCACACTGACTTATTGTGTTATACCTTCTTTACAAAACAAAAGTGTTCTTGTTAATTAAATAATTTTTTACATTTAAAAAAGTGAAAGACATTGAGGAATGATGATAACTGTTTAAACATGAATCATATAGAATAGATCATTACACATTTTTGTTTTAAAGATAAGAACTTCAGCTGTTATGCAGATGTTAATAAGCATATTGTAGACATAACACAATGATGCCATTATCATATTTCATAATGACTATAATTGCATTTCATATCTTGATAGACCTCAAAAATTAAAGACGGTGGTTATATTTGATCTATAAAAGATCTTAAATTAATGGAAAGATAAGTTTTAAAGAATTACCTCAGATACACATGGATAATTGGTTGCATTGTTTGTTTTCAGCCGTATGTAAGAAAAGAGGCATGTATGGGTCTGTACAAGCTTCGACTCGGCAAGACGGCGGACAACAAGCGTTGCTACAGCTTTCTCTTTCCAATCCTATCTAGTCTGCTGAGTCTTCTGCCCGAGGCTCTTCTCTTCAAGCCACAGAAAAATGTCGAGGTATGTATTCAAATTAATGTTGTATCTTCCCTACATTGACTGAGAATGTAGTGGTTTCATTTTGATTCCATCTATAATCCATTATTAATATCTTTAAAAGAAAGTAATTTTTATAATAAATTTATTTTTAATCGGTAATGAATTTCTTTTTTTTTACTGTTTTCTTAATAATTATTTTGTTTTGTGTGTATATTTTATTGCATGTATTTAAAACAAAAAAGATAAGTCAATCATAGTGTGACCCCTAGTAGCCGTATTTATTTTTGTGTGTGTTAGATTTGTTAAATAATATCTTTTTTTATTCACGTACATGGGTGGCAATCATTAATTACTTGATACAAAATCCCAACATTTTTACCAACCATCCCCTCCCCACCACTCCCACCTGACACAAAGCCTTTAAACATGTGTTATAACACATTCCATAATCATTCCCTCTCCTCAAGTGTGATATAATTGCTGAATGGTCTTATGTCACCTTTTATTTTTGTTGGAACTATTGAATAAAAAATGTTTCTGTTTACTTATTTGGTCAGTAATTTAACAGATAATTACTTTGTTTTCCTTTTTTAACTGAAAGATTTTAATACAGAATTTGTATTTTGTAGTTTGATGGAGGTGGAAAGGAGAAAGAACCATTTGGTCCTGGTTGCCGTGACTACTTCTGGCTTGTGTGCAGAGTTGTGGACAGCATTTCCAAAGAAGAGATTAATGCTGAATCCGTATGTATTGTTTTGTTTTGAATTTAAAATAAGTATTATAAAGCTTATAAAATCCTATAAAATTAAATAAATATTACATATGATAAATATATTTTGTATATATATATATATATTTTGTTGATGCCTTATACATATTGTTTAAATATTGGTATTTTTGGTATCATCCTGATAAAAGAATGATGATATATTGGTGTTGATTTTTACGAAGCCAGTGGCAGCAACTATTACTTTTAGATATATGTTATATATATAATAAAATGTAATTGCTAGGTAAATCAAGGAGTGGTAATTGATCTCAGTTATATTACAAATGTGCAGTTCTCCAGTATTTCAATTACGTGGCATATTTTGCAATATTAAATGATAATAATAAATTTAATTATTATTTACAAATATGGATTTATCTTCTTCATAAAACTAAATTATTAATAACAATATGTGTCCTGAAAGTTTTTTTTAAAAAATGAAACACATTTGTTGATTTCTGTCAGTTTTCCCGAAATATGTGTTATAAAAACCTGAGAAATAATTGATTATATTTATATTTACAGGAAAATATTGTAGATCTGAATGCTCTAGCCAAAGATATTGCCCAACACATTCTCACTCATCCATACTACGAGACTCGTGCAGGGTATGAGGAAGACGATGGTCTCATTGGGTTACTCAACCTTTTCACTGCTGTGCTCAAACACAACCCACAGTTTAAAACATCAGAGGAAGGACGGGTGAGTTAGTACTTTTAAATAGGCATGTGTATGAGATAAAACAAACATTTAATGTGTTCTTCATTAACACACTAGGAAAAAAAGGAAAACAAATATCTAAAAACAATTATTGTTTGGACAGTTTAAAATAAAAAATGCTTGACAAGTTTGAGTTGATTTTTTGGATGCAATAATAACATTATTTGGCTAACTAGCAAAAATTGTTACCCCAATAGGGACTCCATATCTGAGAAATAAATATTTTTGGTGTCACTGAGAATTATGAAAAAACCCAGTAACCTGTTATTTCATGGGTTCTCTATGGCCAGTATGACCAGATACAAAAACATGTTTATGCAATGCATAGTGGACACTCACAATTTTAGTTTGCCAAAATTCAACAATTCAAATATTTAAAATTAATCCAGCATATTTTAGTTCCTGAATAACAGAGAAAATTAATTTTGGCATAATCAAATTTGTCTGGACTGAAAGAACATTAAATAAGCTAAAAGTAATGATAAATAAAAATTATTTCGCTTGAGATTAAAACATTTTGTGTTTTCTTTCAGGCATTTCTTGATGAGATCTTCTCCAGCTTGTTTGCTCTACCATCTCCTACAAAACGCTATCTGCCTCGGTGTAAAAGTCAGGCATCACGTGCGGCTGCCTATGATCTGTTAGTCGATATGGTTAAGGGCAGTATTGACAACTACAGTGCACTGCATGCCAACATGATGGTACAACACACTAAAGGTGAGAATTCGATTCTTACTGCAAAAATTTCCAGTTTATTAAAGGAAAGAAATGTTTGATTAATGATACCCCAGCATATAATTTAATCAATGTCTAATAGGTGACAAACATACAGGACCCACGATCTACAATAGAAAATAATGTTGTCATACTGTTACAGAGGTTTACCTAGCTTTTATAAAAGAGGGGTCCCAGGGGCTCTCCTGTTTCATTTCTGATGGTCCCAACCTAAAACATAAGGGTCCACAATTTAGTCAAGAGTTACAGAAACGAGGTTTTGCATTAAGGAAAAATATTTATTCTGTCTTAATTTTTCTGTGTTAATTTTTATTTGTTCTATATTGAATAAATGAATTCTTTTTTATGGCTCTAAAATGTCCCAGTACACCCTCCACCCCACCCACTATTGTTTATTCATGATTGAGTCGATTATATAACCAAAACAGTTTTGATATTTTTATAAAAGTCTCATAGGAAACAGTGTTTCTGATTTTGGGGGTCCATTTTATTGCATCCTTTATACAGGTCTTGTGAGTCCGGAAAATCCACCATATTGTTTAATCAGTGGATAAAAGTTGTCGTATCTGGTCAAAGCGAAATATGCAGTACAGCATAAGAAAATATTTTGCATTTAATAGGTATTGATATTTTCAATTGAAAATACCTATTGCTTAATGTTTATTTCTAGACATCCATGCCTCCTACCCATGGGATTATTGGCCCCATGAAGACGGCCGATCTAAGTGTGGTTACGTGGGCTTGACAAACCTCGGAGCAACCTGCTACATGGCAACGTGTATGCAGCACCTCTACATGATTCCCCAGGCCAGACAATCGGTGCTACAAGCCAAGGTACACTTTTTCATTTAAACACTTGCCTTTTTAAAGAAAGTGTCTTCTCTATGGGACAGTGCATATAAAAGATCCCCTGATGCTTATCGGAAAGAGAAGACTGTGGTGGCAGTGGTTTCCTCTAAATACATATGTCAGAATGACCATATAATTGACATCCAATAGCCGATGATAAGACTAAAATCAGTTTGCTCTAGAAGCGTTGTTAAATAAAACACATTTTATTTTTTAAAGAAAGATACTCATACCGAACTGAGCTGCCATTATCCTGTTGTTCAATCAGTATTATGTTTGTGTGTTACTTTACAGTCAAGTGTTGCTTATTGTTTTCCTGAATCACATTTATTCATTTAACAGCCCATTGTTCAATAAAGCAGCACAAATCATTGAAGAAAACAATTTGTTTTTGTAATGGCAGGAGCTTTTTTCATATAATTGAGATTGAACATTGTATATTGTATTTATTTTTAAAAAAATGTTTGCATCTTTTTGTTAAATGTATTATCTGTTGATTTTTTTCAGTGCTCCGACTATGCCAAGCATGAGGGCACTTTAATAGAGTTGCAAAAAATGTTTGCATATTTACAGGTTTGTGACTTCTATAAATACAGTAAATTTAAATTATAAACATGTTTTAAAAAAAAAAAATTGGCTGTTATTAATAATCTTGTCTGAGGTTCCGGTATTATCCATGTCTATTTTCATTCATGTCATCTGCGTGTAGAATAGGTATTTATGAAGCAATCATTTTAAAATCCATGCTTGCCAATGAAAAATATTTTGTAGTGTCTAAAACACTACTATAATTTCACCCTCCATTACTCCTTCCCACATACATGGTTTCAGTGAAGATTGGTTGAATAATACCTACATTCCTGCATGGATAGAAACTCCCAGTTACCTAAGTTCATTTAGATATTTTGGGAAACAAGTCTCATAACAAAATCTGGTCAGTCCTATATTGAAATTGACATGTAGAGACAAAATTAATTCAGAAATTACTGTGCACCCCATCACCTTACCCCTTAGCATAGTACAATACCTGACAAAATTAAGTCATAGGTTCCTGCACCACCTCATCACCTCACTCCTCATCTTTGCATAGTTTACCGTTACACTAAATAATATAACTGTTTCTAACTAAATAATTGTGTTTGTAACAGTGTGTTAATTTAAGGTTTTCACATGCTTGTATGACATTTTCAGGAAAGTGAGAGAAAGGCATACAATCCCAAGAGTTTTTGTAAAGCATACACAATGGACAAACAACCACTTAACACGGGGGAGCAGAAGGACATGACAGAATTTTTCACTGATCTCATTTCTAAGTTAGAAGAAATGTGTCCAGAAATGGTTTGTATGGGTTTTTTCTTCATAAATAGGCAGTGAGACAGTCTAAAACCTAACACTGTGAAAAATACTACATATTATTACCCCAGTGGGTACTCATAACTGGATATTATTTTTCATAATTTCTCAGTGAGCATTATTATGCATTGGTTTAACAAGGCATTTCATTTGGACTCTCTGGCCATTATGACCAATAAGCTTGACTGTACTAAATATGACATCATTATAATTTTGTAAAAAGTGCAAATGATGTCACTAAAACTAGGAAAAGTACAACATAATGTTACGGGAAAAGCATTTCTCTAAACTTGCACAATTAGAAAGTTTAAAGAATAGAACGATTAAAATTGTTTGGCGTTATAAATAGAATATTAAACTCGTTATCATTTATTATCAAATTTAAATCCCTTATGAAATAATTTTCCATTGTCACTCGCTAAAGATTGTGACAAAGAAAAAATTATTTCACTTGGGACATAAATTTGATAATAAATGGCAACTCGTTTAATATCCTATATATCGGCTAAAAGTACAAAACGTGGACAATAATTATTATTATTTTTTTTTTTTGTGAATTAAAAAGGTTTTTTTGTAGAAAAATATAACACAATGTAGGTAAACTATATTATGTGTAACACATGTTTTTATGCATGGATGTATGCGTATTATAATAAGTAATGTGAAAAATTAAATGTAACCTGACCACTCACTCTACTTTAACTTTCAGAAAACACTGGTGAAAAGTCTTTTTGGTGGAGTTGTGACAAATAATGTTGTTTCTCTTGTGAGTAATATTTAACTGTTTTGTTTATTCAAAATATTGTAGTTTATTGTAAACATGTAAATATGAATATACATGTATATTGTGTGTAGTTTAATATCAAAGGTTTCATATTTATTTGAAAACTATTTTACAATTTATTTCTGTATCTTAAAATTTACAAAATATTTAAGGTGGTTTTTTTTTTAGCTTCAGTTTTACTCTTGTACATTTAAGTATATTTTTATAAAAATAACTATGAAAATATTTTTTTATAATTTTACTTTTGTCTATTTGTAATGAGCATATAAATTATTTCAAACATTTACACGATTGATTCAATTTTGATCCATTGTATTTCAGACGTGTTTCATATACATCACGTCATAAGTAATTGTTCATAATTATTAGAATTTTCCTATTTGTACAAAGAATGCTGATTTACATACCCACTAATCCCCTCCTGTTCAAATGGACAAAATAATTAGAAAGAGATTTCAAATGAAACTTTAATAATTAATTTTAATTCACACCCATCCTCTAAGCGTGTTTTCAGAAAGGAAAATTTTAATAATTTTGAACAATTCAACCCCCCCCCCCCCCGAAAACTGGTGAATATTTGTGAATACACTATGTTAGATAAGAAAATTTTAATAATTGTGAACAACCCTCCCAGAAATCTGGTGAATATTTGTGAATACACTATGTTCGGGAAGAAAATTTTAATAATTGTGAACCACCCCTCAGAAATTGGTGAATATTTGTGAATACACTATGTTTGGATAAGATAGTTTTAATAATTGTGAACAACCCCTCAGAAATCTGGTGAATATTTGTGAATACACTATGTTCGGATACGATAATTTTAATAATTGTGAACAACCCCTCAGAAATTGGTGAATATTTGTGAATACACTATGTTTGGATAAGATAGTTTTTATAATTGTGAACAACCCCTCAGAAATCTGGTGAATATTTGTGAATACACTATGTTCGGATAAGATAATTTTAATAATTGTGAACAACCCCTCAGAAATCTGGTGAATATTTGTGAATACACTATGTTTGGATAAGATAATTTTAATAATTGTGAACAACCCCTCAGAAATCTGGTGAATATTTGTGAATACACTATGTTCGGATATGATAACTTTTATAATTGTGAACAACCCGTCAGAAATCTGGTGAATATTTGTGAATACACTATGTTTGGATAAGATAATTTGTATAATTGTGAACAACCCCTCACCTCAGAAATCTGGTGATTATTTGTGAATACACTCTGTTCGGATAAGAAAATTTTAATAATTGTGAACAACCCCTCAGAAATTGGTGAATATTTGTGAATACACTTTGTTCGGATAAGATAATTTAATAATTGTGAACAACCCCTCAGAAATCTGGTGAATATTTGTGAATAGGAAGATGGCTTATTGTGTTTCCTATTTTACAGGATTGTCCTCATGTGAGTAGGACGTTTGAGGAGTTCTACACTGTGAGGTGTCAAGTTACCGATATGAAAGATCTCTATGTAAGTTGTAAAAATGTAACAGCCACTCTGTGTTATTGATTTAACAGTCTCAATAATATTATGTTCTTAGGAACTAAATGAAAACTTAATTTATAAAATATTAAATTAGACTGAAATTAAACATTTCTAACTGTTCATTTTACAACATATAAATGCAAATACAAATGAAAGCCAAGGGGACTAAATAATTCCTTGACCACTGTTTGTTGCAAGAAGTACAGTCTATCATTTTACATTACAGAGTATGTTTGTCTTTTTTAACCATTAATACTATTAATATTTAAATGTTAATAAAATACTATCCTGTCCTTTCTTTATTTGTATATAAAGTGATTTATTATTTTTTGAAATAATTATTTTTACTGTAAAACTGATTACATTAAGCTTTTTGATGTTGATCAATTCTGTTTATTTTGCTTCATGCCTTACATGTGTGTTAATTTTTTGTTTGAAGGAATCTTTGGATGAAGTTACAGTTAAAGACATGCTGGAGGGTGATAATATGTACACCTGTTCAAAATGTCAGAAAAAAGTACGAGCTGAAAAACGGTAGGTGTTAATATTCAGTTTTTCATGTAAGAAAGCTGTCAACTGAATTACATTAACTGAAACTATTATTGTCCTAAAGCTTGTGTGTATGTATTATATTTGACAAAAGTTGTAGTGTGATTTTAATCTTTGTTGCAGAGACTTTCAAACTACATAATGTTTTATAAAGTTAAGTTTGTTTTATTTAACGATGCCTCTAGAGCACATTGATTTTTATTTCATCATCGGCTATTGGATGTCAATCATATGGTCATTCTGACATATGTTTTAGAGGAAACCCGTTGCCACATAGGCTATTATTTCCAATAAGCAGCAATGGATCTTTTATATGCACCGTCCAACAAACAGGACAGTACATACCACAGCCTTTGATAAACCAGTTGTGGACCACTGGTTGGAATGGAAAATATTCCCACATGTAAAGTCATGCAGCTATCACATGCATTACAAGTTTGACAACTATTCAAAAACATTGAAAATAGTTCCAACTATGTATTGTGTGCTAGGATGTACATATATCAAAGTTAATCAATAACCAACGTATCCTAAACAACCAAACAGAAAGCAGGTGATCAGATGCAATCTGTGGAAGTCAGAATTTCATTTACAATTCAAATCAGTGAAACATATTCATTTTTCTGTAAAAGACTAACGACGAAGGTATTTTAAAAAATAAACTTAAAAAAAGAAAAAGAATATGAAAATAATAACAATAATAATACTTGTCATAGGTATTATTATTTTTGAAATGCCTGAAAACCTTCAGAAATGTGAATTTTCTGCAAGTGACTATAATAACAATACATGCTTTACTTCCTTTGTTCCTCTGGCATGGTAAAGAATGGTGTCATGGTGTGTTTGACACTTGACACTGAGGAGGAAGCCTTTGTTAAAATAAAAATGTTCCCCTCACCCAGGTGCAACTATAGAACATAAAAGATTAGAGACCCACTCCACTCCAAATTATTCTTATGTTTAAAAAAACAAAGTATTATTTGTTTTTAATCTGTGGCAAAATATCAGCAAAAATTTCGCTTTGATCTTACAAACTTTGCAAGGTGCCTGTCTATTAGGCGACATCAGAATAGCCATCTAAAACCAGAGGCCACTTGTTTAGCTGTGTTTCGTTCAAGGACGAGTGATCATGACTTGAAAGAAAGGAAGTTGTTAATTTAAGTAGTTCCAGATTAATTAACCCAGTACTTATTATTGCTATTTACTTCTTTGATTGCTTTGTTCATTATTATTAATATTAACAAGTATTTGTACATTTAAAAACCAAGTCTCCCTCTGGTTGAAAACTTCTCCCTCTCAAGGTTAGGAGGGAGAAATGACTTCTCCCTAAAATTCAGACCTAGCTTGAGCTCTGTCAGTGCCCAGAATAATTGGTCAGAAAATAAGCCATCACATGCTATCTCTTCATTCAGTTTATATGACATTTCAATAAATATATATTTGTAATATACAAGAGAGGATTATAATTAAAATCAAGCTGTATTGTATTTACACGTTTAAGCTAATCAATCAGTGTTTTCTTTTGTCTTGCGCTTCCTGGTTTTCAATTTCCACATCAGACTATGGTCTGAACTGTTGTCAATTTCAATTTTCAGTGATATTCGTATGAGCTGTAGATATACGGCTGCACTAAAGGTTGTTGATCAGATAATATGAACCTCCTGTTACTCAATTTTGTCTTAAAAAACATACTGATAACTACCCATGTGCAAAGAATATAAATTGTTGACGCCATACCACTCTCAGTTAATGATGTAAATATTTCTGATGCCATTGATGTCATAAATATGTGCATCTCGCGGCAAAACAAGAGGAGATAAGTCATGCTGTTTTGGAAATATTTTAACTACTATGAATCTCCCATTATTTCTTTCTTTATAAAGGAGTATAACATAAACTGCCTATTGATATTTTGGGTTTGGTTTGGAATTTTTTTTTTTAACACAGAATGTTTTATTAATTTAACACATAGACCAAATTATAGACCAAATCATAGAAAAAACACAGGACAAATTATAGACCAAATCATAGACCAAACAATAGTAAATTATAGACCAAATCATAGAAAAATCATAGAAGAAATCACAGACCAAATCATAGACAAATCATAGACCAAATCATAGACAAAACAATAGACAAATCATAGAGCAAATCATAGAAAAATCATAGACCAAATCATAGACCAAATCATAGACCAAATCATAGACCAAACAACAGACAAATCATAGAACAAATTATAGATAAATCATAGACCAAATCATAGACCAAACAATAGACAAATCATATACCAAATCATAGACCAAATCATAGATAAATCATAGACCAAATCATAGGTAAATCATAGACTAAATCACAGACAAATCATATACCAAATCATAGACCAAATCATAGACAAATCAACCTTGAGGGATGGTG
>JAULBS010003987.1:0-11452 GCA_032355785.1 Symmetromphalus regularis | reverse complement strand
GTATATATATATATGTGTGTGTGTGTGTGTGTGTGTGTGTGTGTGTGTGTGTGTGTGTGTGTGTGTGTGTGTGTGTGAAGGAATACATTTAAAATCCAATCTAATCTAACTGGTTGGGAGACGCTAAGCCAAATTACAATACCAATCAAGGCAATTCTAAAGAGTGCTATGTCCCACGCGATTCTGTGAATAAAATTAGAAATCCGTCTACCTCATCTGGAGCTTCAAGCTTCTTAAAGTTACATAGTCAACTTACAATGCGAATCAGTTCAATTCTAGCGTTTATTATAGTCTGTAAAAAAAGTTGTCATGAAAATGGCGTGATAATTTCCCATAAGTTGTAATAACAGGAGACCGTGGGTAGGCGTTAACACGCGATGATATATTCTACGGGTATTTTCTCCAGGGACCTGGACGCCTATTCCTTGTCGTTTGTATGTGTATTAGCAGACATTTCCGTGTTAATTCTCCAAATAGGAAACTCGAATTGTCGTCTGCTATCGTTAATAATTCCCTTAGTGGGTTTATTCGAGTTTGGCAAATAAAATATCAGTAGTTTCTATCGATTCAGTTTCTTGAACAAGTTCATAATGTAAATGCATCACATTTATTTGAAGGTAGTTCATAGATTTTAGTATCACTTCTTTATGTATTTCATTAATTGATAGCTTATAGTCCAAGAGCTAGGACGTGACACGTCTGAGTCCAAAAGGTTACCGTGTGATAAAATCCATAAAATTATTTCTAATGACAATCTTTTCGATGTTGCCCTGTGAATAAATAAAACTGACCTAATTTTTAAAACTGTTCATGGATCGTAAATATCTGAAAACGCAGAAAAAGATGACATTTTCATGATTTGTTTCAAAGAAAATTGTTCGCATAACCATGACTGATGGTCAGATTGAAATCTTTATGCTAATTTCTTACATTTATAGGTAGTTACTTGTTTATTTATTTTGTTTAATTATATTTTTTTGTTTAATTTATTTATTTATTATTAAACGTTTATTTTCATCCACCACCACCACACCCCCAATGTAAATGTGGCCAGTGGTCAAAAGAGCTAATAGGTAGCGACAAGTAAGAAATGGATTTTCAGATTCATTTTGAAATTCTGAATAAGAAAACATCTTCAAACCGTTTGGCCTCAGACCAAGGTTATAGCTATGAATTTTTGTTGGGGTGGGGCAAATAAATTATTGCCCGATGCGCGAGGTACTAAGTGATCTGGGGAGGGGGGTGAGGGGGCCCAAGGACATTTTGAAATTAGAGGCTCTGAAATGCCATTTCAGGAAGGTTACTTACTTAAACAGTAAAAAAAGGAGTATTTTCCTCTAAGTTTGTTCTATTTTTTTACAAGGTTTTTTTGGGGGTGGAGGAGGGGGTAACTGCCTTCCTTGCCCCTGCTAACTACGGCCATGCAGACATGGTATTAAAAGATTCTTGACAATGTTTTTTTATGTCCGGGGAGGTAGGGTTAGATTCTCTTTTCTGTCTCCTAACAGATGTGTTTGTCGGTAAACAAAAATAATTGAAATATATCATTTTTCTTTTACCTTCTAAAATTATCATATGTACCTGAAAATATTAAAGAAAGTAAAAAACAAAATAAATTTACAGGAAAAATATTTATTAGGATAGCGCCACACAATTCAAACTTATTGCTGTATGTGTAGTCTGTACAAATAAATACAACACAATATGTTACAAACAACTGTACAATGCGTTACTTTACGAGAAAATGGTATATACACGATTTGCTACCTTAGAATTACGTTTCTATATTGTAAGTAAAACCTGTTAAGTTAGAATCTTGTATTTCTAGGGTCATGTTATGTTAAATATATGGTATGTACAAATTTCATATACAGAGTGCCAGAAATACTTGATGGTTGTTTAATTTCTGAAATTATTCAAAACATGATGGAAAAGAAATATTTGTGAGTCTTACCACAAAGAAGCCTTAACAAAATATTTTTGTTTTGTTTGTGTTTTTGTGTGTGTGTGTGTTTTTGTATTTTTTGTATTTGTATTTTTTTGTTTATATGTAAATATAATAAACATATCAATTTTTCTTTAAGTTTTAAACTTACAAAATGTCATATTTTTTGCCGTACCTTGTATTACATTGCAATAAAACTGGTGACACTGGTAGAAAGAAATTAGATATCAGTAAACATAACCAATGCTGTGTTGAGAACTCGAAATGCCCACAACAGAACAGTATTTATATTTTCGAAAAATAAAGTTTACATGGGACAGATACCTGTACCGTATTTTTACGTGTACGTGCAAAAGATTTACATGTTTTCGAGAATAAAGCCTAGATATTTTACGACTTAACAATAAACATGTTATGTTTTGTTATAGATTATGAATCCTCTAAAACATTTCTGCTCACGCGCTTTGTGTTGTAAGAGGTGGAATAGAATTTCATTATTCATTCTGAATTATTAAGACCGTTCTGTGCCGTGTCTACTTTTCTGTGTGTGTTTTTTAATTGCTGTATAATATGACATGGTAAAGAGATTGCCGAGCCTCAGTGGTTCAGTGGTAGGACATAGGACTACCAAGCTGAAGTAGCTGCTCACACTTGACTACGTGTCAAAATTACCAAATGTTTGATAATATATCAATGTGATCTTTGGTGTCATTAAACAAATAAACAAACGATACAGTGATTGGTTGAAAGAATGGAACCACATAACAACCACATGAACAATACTGCTGACGTCAAACGTTTTAGTTTGTCATATTTGACTTTCAAAAAAGAAAGTGTTGTTCCTTTTTATTGCCTACATATTTGATTTTAGATGGAATCTAGCACTGGCGTGCTAAGTGGAGGCATCAGTTGACTTATTTGTATGTCAAATGTTCTATATTTTTACAATTTCTTGAATAAATTTTGGTGTTTGATAAATATAGTTTGTGTATAATAGTTCTCTTCTAGGATTGGAATCCACCGTTTTGGCACAATAATATTGAATATGTCACCTTATTATGTAAATCAATGTAAACTGTGCTTGGAGACGTTTCCTTGTTGTCAGTAGTGTCTGCGTGGATACGTCTCTGTTGCCATTCCTTGATGTAAAGCAAATGACTGTGTTCAGACGCTTCCTTGTTGTCAGTAGCTTCTGCATGGATACGTCTCTGTTGCCATTCCTTGATGTAAAGCAAATGACTGTGTTCAGACGTTTCCTTGTTGTCAGTAGTTTCTGCATGGATACGTCTCTGTTGCCATTCCTTGGTGTAAAACATTCGACTGTGTTCAGATGCTTCCGTTGTCGTTCACTAGTTTATATTGCTTTTAAAGATGCGCGAATCTTGTCCTTTTGTTCACACTAGCACACCCAGGCTCGTCCAAAGCCAGATTGGAAATGTAGGCCCCCATTTCAAACTGCTCATTAAGTATTTTTTGTAATCAGTGCTAAATTCGTGATGTAAACAAATCGTTGGCGCATGCCAATTGGCCCACCTGAACCTCACCCCCTCTTATCTGGCCTGTGTATACCCAGAGGTAGGGAGTTAATGCCCCTTTATCTTTCATCACATCTTTTCCCCACCACCTTTTTATATTTCCCCCGTCTTAAAATCATATTAATGTTTTCTGTGTAGGAGACTCCCTTTCCCTCACCACACACACATTATAAAATCCTGAATCCTGGCTATCCCAATGCTTGTTCATCGGTACATATAAAGCGATATTATAAACCAATGTTCAGTTCAGAACACTCTAGTCTTTGCAGACGTAACGTAGCAATTCCATTGGTTCCAAACGTTCTCACAGGGTTTAACGAGAAGCGCAGAAACTAGTCTAAGCATCAGTTAACTGTTTCCTTCTGAAAGTAAAAGTGGTGGTATACATTTGATAATCAACGTTTTGACAGTGATAAGTATTTTTCCCACACCTTGGCACACGGCATAGATACACGTTGTCCGTTGTGGTCACAGGGACGTCGGAACGAAATTTATAATTTCAGGTGGGGGAGGAGGGGGAGGGGTGGGCTGGTCCCATTTCTGAATATCAGAATTTGCTGGTCAATAATTCAACGATGAATAAGTAACATATTTTTGGGAATTATTGGGGGATCTGAAGCCTCCCAGACCCCTCTCGCTATTTCAACGCCCCTGAGTCATCAGTATAACGAAATCCTGTGTACTCTCAAAATATTGCGTCAGGCATTATTTGTCAGCACTTTGTCATTTAGTGAAATTGTCTCTGAACATCAACCATAATATATTTGTCAGTCCTTGAAGATAAATGACATCTCTTCAATAATGTCCATGTTTCGTTACACAGAAATTACGTCATAACCTCCATGTTTAGTATTTATATAGAAGTCACATCACTTTCTCAATGTTTCTTGTAACACAGAAATTACATTACAAATCTGTTTCATATTTTGCACGAATATTACGTTACAATCTCCACGGTTCATATTACAATGAAATGACGTCATAATTTCCATGTTTTGTATTTTACACAAAAGGGACTTAACACTCTGTTTCATATTGCCCGAAATAAAGGGGAAAAAAATCACATATTTTTTTCGTATTACACGGAAATTAAGTCGTAATATCCTTGTTTCATGTTTTATACGGAAATTACATCATAATCACCATGTTTTACATTTTACACGAAAGATTACATAACAATCTGTTTCACGTAACTCCTAAAAATATGTCGCATGTCTTTATATATTGCACGGAAGATAATCAAACGTCCCTCTGTTCGTTCATCCCTGGAAGAAAAACGGTGCACCTGCCCTCTCTTGCCTGTGTTATGGTGACGTCTTTGAGCCAGCGAATGATCTGGTTCGTCTTATCATGGTTGCAGAAGTTGGAACCACGATGACGCGCTTCCATAACAAAATCTGGGTCAAAGTGCTGAGCTGCTGCTTCTTGTGAAACAATCCTAGATTGTGGGTATGTCTTTGCGGAATGGATTAAATGTTTTTTCAACGTCATGGTGGCAGACGTGGGTTCGTGGCGAGGTGATGGGTAGTGGAGGACGGGTTTTTTAACAGATCTCTGAGATAACAATACCGGTGATGTGTACGATCGCACTAGCCTCTGTGGTCTGGGGTCTGTAGCCGTCTGTCTGTCCGTATCACAAACCACAACACCGTCGTGAGATGTTCTGCAGTCAGAACTGAATTGTCTGTTTTCGGGTGATTTCGCACTGTTGTTAATCACATGATTTATCGGTTTATTGCATGTCTTAAGATTATTCAAGGCGGGCGCACTGGAGCATCGATTCGCTGTAAGATTTCCTGATACTCTTGAATTGGATGGGATTTCCTCGAGACATAGTTGTTGTATTTTGGGCACATGTACCACACTTCTTTCGTGGTAAGATCCAGCATCTTTCAGATCCCTGATCGAGGTTTGTGTGTAGCTGGATGGAATGTCGTCTATCTCCTCACTAGTATCACTTTCACCTGATGACGTATACCCATGTCGTCTGCTAATTTCGTGCAGACGAACAAGTCTGTCGAACTGAACACGTTTCCCAGACTTTTTACGTAAAGCACCTTCAGACATCTTCTTGGACAGAATACCCCTAAGCTTCTTAATCTCGTCCCCAGAGCTATCCGACTCGCTGTCCTTTGATATACTGTTTTTGAGGATTCCTTTTACTTGGCCTAGAGGTTTGGGATTAGCGTACCGTTGACTCGCCATCGGTTGAGCGTTCCATGTTATTCCTGAGTAGATCTCGTTCTTGTAAGGGGAACGCCAGAATGTTGAAACCCCTGACACTCGCATATCCTCTAGAGCTATGGGATCTTTGGTAGGATAGATCACTATGGACTCTCCTTTCCTGAAATCTATGGAAGGGAGTGATTGGCTGGAGAACTTCATCATGGTGAATATTCATACAAGAGCTGAAGCACCAAAATCACTGGAAGTCAGCACTCTGAAATGAGAAAAAGAAAAAATAATTATGTCACAAAGAAGAAAAGTTAAATAAATTGAAACCTTATTATTATATTTATCATCATCGTCGTCATCCCCATCATCATCATCATCATTATTATGAAAGCTGGATGAGAGAAGATAGCTGTGATACGTTTCCACCTTTTCTCTTGATAATACAATTATAAATGACGTGTCATCTTGTTCCATCTATAAACAAGCCAGAGTCAAGAGAAATATTGACAAAATTGTGAAGGTCAGCACTCATGAATCACCGTCAAAATTGTGATGACATCAGCAGCGCTGTAGTCAGAGGCTGAAAACAGACGAGGCAGATCTGAAGAAGGCCGAACTGTATAAAGTAGATTCGTAACATTGTTTATAAGCATGGTTGGGGAAAAAACAGATGAGGCAATTCCATCGTCTGCCTCAATGCTGGCTACGGCACTGATCGGATGGTTAGGAAACGTGTGTGTCATTCCAGGAAAGCTACTTTTAAATATATGCTATTATTGACCCAAAAAGTACATAAAGAAATTAGCCACATGTTTTTTTCTTTTCTTGCTAAACACCTATTACTGACCAAAAAAGCACAAACAAATGAGCCACACGTGATTTACAGTTTTCTTGCTTACCACCTATTACTGACCGAAAAAGCACAAACAAATGAGCCACACGTGATTTACAGTTTTCTTGCTTACCATCTATTACTGACCACAAAAGCACAAACAGATGAGCCACACGTGATTTACAGTTTTCTTGCTTACTACCTATGTATTCGTCTCTCTCAATAAAGTTCACAAGCAAACCGAAATACAAATTGTCCAGGAGCAATCATGAGATATGATCGAATGTTGAGCAAGTTATGTTTTGACTTACCGACATGTCGTGGTGTAGATAGAGACGACAAAGTGGAAAAGGTTTATCTGTGTACACTATTTAAACATAATTAGTCTATACACGACATCTGGAATAGCAGGACAATTTGCCAAGGATTGTGGGATCACACGACAACGTGAAGCGTTTGTTCAGTTTAAAACGTGAGAAATCGATATGTTACAGGCAGGGCCGTATTTAGACCTGGGGTGGGGTGGGGGGGGCGTGTACTTCAGGTTCGGGGCCACTCAACATAGAAATTAAATTACATTACAAAAAAAATGAATTGAATTAATAGAACTAATTTTATAATTATTACAATTTGTTTATAAAGGAAGTCCTCTGGCATGGGTCTGGGGCAATTTCCCCCTAATAAATCCTACCCTGGTTAGAGGTGGTAAACTCAATCACGTGTTTTGTTTGTATTTAATATTATTTGTACACTGGTTTGATTAATACTGTCTCGACATGCCTACATTATCTTTAAGTGTAAACACGTGTTTAATGACATTTAAAATTAAGTTTATTTATTCAATTATGAGATTTATATACTAATATTTTATTAAGTTGCATGAATACGTCTTTAATTTCCTTTAAATGATCAGAGTAAGTCTACACAAATAATAAATAATCTTTCAGATTAGAAAATCAAATATTTAAGAAATAAAGTTAATTAAAAACAACGAAAAGACAATTGAAATTAAAAATTAAAGTCTATAAAACGAACATCGATCGTATAGGCCTATCATACATTAATAGTAAAGTAAAAGTAAAGTTTGTTTTATTTAACGACGCCTCTAGAGTACATTGATTTTTATCTTATCATCGGCTATTGGACTTCATACATATGGTCATCCTGACGGGTCTTTAGAGGAAACCCGCTGCCACCACATATGCTACTCTTTTCCTATAAGCAGCAAGGGATCTTTTATATGAACCGGAAAACACATACCACGGCCTTTGATGAACCAGTTGTGGAGCACTGGTTGGAACGGAAAAATAGCCCAAACTCCAAATGGGTCCACTGAAAAGGATCGATCCGACGACCGACCTGTTCACAGGCGGACACTCTACCGTTTGAGCTACATCCCGCTCCTCCCACCCCACCCCATTAACAGAGACAACCTCAAACCAACCATTATCTGGGCACACTCTGGAGGAGGGTTTCTACCGGAATTTATCTGGGGGCTTCTAAATTTAAACTTATCTCCGGCCTATATTTAAATTGTTTTGGAATAGACCAAACAAAATATTAAAAACCTAAAAAATACCCGTCTTCAAAATTCAAAATTTATATATTAAAGGACCCCTTTTTATCCAATAAAGCAGTTACAATAACCACCACAAACTTTTTCTTTTCTCTCTACTCCTCTATCTTTTTCTCCCCGGACCCAGTGCCCTTGTCTAAAGACATTGGGTCCGTGGTGAGCGTGCCCGAACCAAATTGGATGTGGGCACGGTTCAAAAATACTTGAAGTGAAGGAGGGTTTTGGTTAAGTTTTCCAGAAATTTGTAACATTTCTTGCAGAGTTAAAAGTGCTCCTCTAGATTGCGAGTTGTAATTAGACTTGGGTGGATACGATGACACAGCACATTCTACAAATATATCTAGTTGAACCGCACCTTCGCTAGCTTGAACATAATTTGGATGCTAGTGTTTCTAAAAATGTCCATGGTCACGGATGTTAACGGATTAGCATTGTCATTAACTGGCAGTAGCTGATCCAGAGGGGGGTCCATGGGGCTGGACCCCCCCCCCACCTTTTCGAGAATTTGTTTTCATATGTATATTTTCCGAGTAGAAGGACGTGAAAATTAACAATTTTCCCCCAGCCCTATTCACTCATCACATCTGAAACACCCTCCCCACCCTTATCCCTTTCAGAAATCCTGAATCCGCCCCTACATGTAACGAACCACATGGACAAATGGTACAACTTCTCACTCGAACATGTTATTACAATCATGTTTACCTGTTACTCCATCATTATGTGGTATAACATCTGTCGTAAATAATAATAAAAGACCATGGTCCTGTTTGCCGATAAGACCTTTATTTCTTTTCATCTATATATACTCGACAAAAAAAAAAAAGTATCAACGTTATAATAGTTTTGTTTCATGACATGGTCACAATAGTTGTCCATTGACAGCAAAAACTTTTTTTTTTTTTTTTTAACAACACCACTAGAGCACATTGATTTATTAATCATTGGCTATTGAATGTCAAACATTTGATTATTTTGACACGTAGTCAAGTGTGAGACAGCCTCCAACGGGTTTTGACTCACTTTCATCAGCTTGAGAGTCCGACGTTCTACCGCTGGACTACCGAGGTTCACGGCAACAAACACGTGATATTATTACATACACACATACACTCACACACATACACCTATACACACACATACTCATACTTACATACACACATATACACACACATACATACACACGCGCATACACTCACTTATACACTTATACGCACACACACACATACACACACTCATACACACACACACATACACACCTCCTCTTCTTCCTTCTAAATGGTGTGATTATCTAATTCCATAATTTCTTCCATGAATGTCGTCTGATTTATGAAATATATTACATGTGATTACTTGCATCCATTCTTTTTTTTTTGGTTGAGTATATTTTGAAGGTCTTTACGAACGTGCTTACTGGGATGCCAGTTGGATTATTTACAGTATATCTGGTCAGAATGGCAACAGTCACTCCAGAACTGCAACATTCCCATTACTGTTTCCAGCTGTCACCAGTTCGTCAAGGTAAATCAATTATCTGTGACCTTATCGAAATCGAAGAACCAAACCTCGTTGTTCTCTAAAAGCACCCACGTGGTGACATCTGGCCTGTATATCAGTAGCGGATCCAGGGGAGTGCATGGAACCGGACCGTCCCTCCCTTTTTTTTTTTTCTTTACTAGTGGAAGGACGTGAAAATTAACCATTACCCATCACATTTGGACCCCCCCTTTCAAAAATCCTACATCCGCGCCTGTAGATAACTTAGTATTAGTTTGACATGCACGCAATACATACATGATGGACATGTCTGACAGCTGGTTTGTTCAACAAGAAATCAGTTAATGCATGGTGTATACGTGTAAATACCTAGATATTTGCATGTTTGTACCTACGTGATTTGCACGAGCCTCGGTGATCCAGTGGTAGCACATCGCGGACTCACAAGCTAAAGAACAATGGTTCAAATCACGCTAGAGGCTGGCTAAATACTTGACTACATGTAAAAAACTAACACATATTTCATTTTGATTAATAGACCAATGTGGTCCAGCGGTGTCGTTAAATAAAATAAAAACCACAACCACAAACCCCTCCCTAAACAAAATCATGATTTTAATGAAAGCCATTTGGCCTATTCATTCTAACATCAGCATATGTTTATATACCAAGCCCGTAGGAGCCGGGGTCATAAGCTCCCTTCCCCATTTTTTCACCAGTTTTTATTTTGGTTATAGATTCGCGGTTTCGCATATTTTGGACACACATAAAAATGAATGCCCACCCACGCACCCCCATTTTGTAAAATGAACCCTCCCCTACTTTGAAAATACGTCCTACGGGTCTGTATACTGGTATATAACCAAATATTAGCATATATATTAATTTGCTATTTTTTAATACGCAAATAAAAAAACCATGAACGTCGTCAACCTTAATGATTCCATGCATACTAATATGTTGCATTATCAACACAAACAATTTACATTCTAGGTACTGACGTATTCATTATATATGTATTAGGATTTTAATATAACGGAATTAACAGTATACGGTATCAGAACAAGTTTGAATAAACTCGAATAGTGGAATTTTGAGCAATCTTGAGATTGAATTCAAGCAGTCTATCGATTACCGTTTATAGTTCCGACCAACAGTGCCGCTACGATCAAACAAACTTAAAACCTTTTTGAACTAAATTTGTTTCTTTTCATGTTCATTGCCATTACCATTTTAAGTGATTGAGCACAAAGACGCTGAATATTACGACATGCTTATTACTTGTTATGCATGCAATAAGAAATCGTTTATATCACAGCTTTATAACAATATATACACATTAGTTCTTTCAGTCAAAATAAAATAGTTTTGTGGGTTTTTTGTGTGTTTTTTAATGGATTATTACATTATATGTAAATACTTACGTCATAGTTTCCCAGTAATATTAACGTGTGTGTATATACCATAATTATACATTTTTGATTTTAATAGTCTATATAACAATTATTATTATCGTGTTATGTAAACGGCAATAAGTACAAGGACTATTACATTATACGTAAATAACCGTCATAAACTCCATGCAGTATTAACATATACATACATACATACACACACAAACACAGAGAGAGACACACACAAACACACACACACATATATAATTATACATAATAAAAACATACACATAATCACACATACACACATATACATACATACATATTTAATATCCTGTAATCTCTGTAAAAAGCAATCATAGGCCAAACACAAAATAAGCTGCGAATTAGATTGGTTTGTCACAAGTACAGTATTCGCCATGAAGAAAATGTGCCTGTCGCCAATCATTTCAATTTGCCTGGTCATTCTCTAGAAGAACATTTTGAAATAGTTCCTAT
>JAULBS010003986.1:0-25920 GCA_032355785.1 Symmetromphalus regularis | reverse complement strand
AATCATAACATTAACCCACTCGATTGGCCTCCGTACAGTCCAGATTTGTCCCCAATCGAACATCTGTGGGACGAAATGGACAGGAGAGTAAGGGGGCGTCGGAATGCCCCCGCTTCTCTCGACCAATTAAGGGCTGCCTTGTTATAAGAGTGGGATAATATCCCCAAGAGAAGGATAAATGCTCTGATGAACTCCATGCACAGGAAAATCAGGGCTATAACAGATGCGCGAGGGGGGCATACGAGATATTGACGTGTTAATCCATTTCACTTTAACATATTGGGGGACACTGTTAAATTGGTTTCAATTACTCATGAATTATTGATCAAAATCAAATGAAATTTTTAAATTTGTGTTTTCATCCTTATATTCGAAGGATTCGAATAAATAATATTAAATCATCTAAAATGTTGACCCTGCGTTTCTTTTTCCCTTTAGTATATAACTAATCAGGACCGTAGGAACTACGTTGGGTGAGGGGTGGAGGGTGTAGGACACCGACAGACATCTTTGAAAGTGTGGGGGGGGGGGGCACTATAACATTTTGGTTACAATGGCAAATATTAATATGTAAAAAACGAAAAAAGGCCCAGAAGTGGGGTGGGGCACGTCCCCCCCCCCGGTTCCTACAGGTCTGCTAATGATAAATAAACATGTACACAATAACACAGTAACCAAACAACCTGTCAATATCCAGAATGAGGATGTCTGCTATATTTAGACTATACTTCGCGCCACCGGAAGTGGAACATCAAAACACCAGCGTTTTTCAGTTGAAAAATAATTGCCAAAAGGACAAACAACTGCCTTTCAAACCTTTTGCAGCATGTACATTATTCACCAAAGTATTTAACTTCATAATTTTTAGAATTATATATGGTTGCTACGGTAAGAAAATTCGTAACTGAAAAGTGCCCAAAATAACTAAAAAAGCATGAAATCGTATTTTTCCTCATTAAAAATTTAATCTTCAGTAAATTTTCTTGAAATTTTGTATAAAAATTTGGTCTTTCGTTTAATTTCCAAAACCGTTTTCCTTTTTGTTCTACAATCCCTAGAAGAAAAAGTTATTGTTAAAAACGATGGTGCCAATCTGATGTGACGCGAAGTATAGTCATCATTGGTCAATTTTAATTAGAAGGCGTTGCAAGTATGACAGCACAGAACAGCACGTGTTAACAATGTATAGACGCACGTGTTGTCGATCCTATTTACTCCATTATGATAGGCAACTAAATAACTAATATTTAAAGGAATTAGGTCACGCTGAATAGGACCAAACGAACTGACTGTAGGTTTGTGTGTTTATAAAACAAAAATATAAGTTTGTCTTTTATTATGTAAAATAGTGTATAATTTATTTTTAAGGGTCATCCATAAAGAAAGTCAAGCTATTTTAAAACGTTTTGAGACCGATATCAACAGTTAAAAAAAAAACTCACCAAAAAACAACAACAAAACCAAAATCAATGGCAATATATATATATCTATATATATATAGATATATATATATATATATGGAACAGAAATAAAATCAATAATTTAATCAATATACACACGCACACACACACCCTACCCTTATAACATTTAATTATACTTTCACGCTGACCCACCCAACCACAAAGGATGATCAGGCGCGGATGCAGGATTTCTGAAAAGGGGGTCCAAATGTGAAAAGGGGCGGTGTATGTCCAAACGTGATGAGTGAATAGAAAAGGGGAGAAAATAGTTAATTTTCACGTCATTCCACACAGATCTTTTTTTTTATCTATAAAAGTGGGGTGTCCTGACCCCTCTGGTTCCGCTACTGATTATGTATTTTTAAGCATGGTCCCTAAGTGACAGTTGATTGATTTACACGCATCTGTAAATAACGAACAAAACATTACAAAATGGCTACCACTCGGCAAGATGGACAGCACGGAACAGCACGTGTTAACAATGTATAGACTCACGTGTTGTCGATCCTATTTACTCCATTGTGGTAGGCAATTCCACGTGACGAATTGCGCAACTGGTGGCAAGTGTCGTCCAGACTTTGAGCCACGAATTTGTCCCCAGAATCTTTTTCAAGCTCGTGTTGCGCAGCTCTGTTCAGACTGTATGTGAAGAGGAAGAGAAAAAAAGGAAAATGTTCTATACCAGTTCTATACAAGTGATAAGTTGAGGATCGTGGTGTCCTCGTTACTCACGTGTTGTCCACTTTCTCTACTCCATTATGGTAGGCTATTCCCTGCGAGGAATTCCTTAGTCCATGACACTGGGTGTCAACCCCTAGGGCTATATTCTTGTCGCGTTCGTCCATCTCGAGTTCGTGCGTCGCAGCACGGTTTAGGCTAAACACATATATGGAAAAAAATACATGATAAAACATCTGTCGACATTTTCTATTTTCACAGAGAGAACCATATTTTAGAAACCCCTTCATAATTAGTACCTTAAAATATTGATTATTTTCAGGATTCAGCCCCTCTCTTTTGTATATTTTGTACAAATATGTAAATGTCGACTATTAGGAACAATCCCTAGACCATTAAAAATTAATTTATTTTTTCTGTTTCACTTGCTCATGGCATTGAATTTTTTTTTTTAATAAGCATCATTTTATTAGACAAAAACATTATTATAATCTTTTTCTATAACATTGTCAATATTCACTAAATTTTGATGATTTTTTTTTTAAATAAGCATCATAAAAAACATTTGTTAGACAAAAACATGATCTTGTTCTAATATATCTCCTCCATTTCAGTCTGAATTTGGTACTCTAAAACTGGCAAAGAAAAGAAGATTTTTATTAGGCTTAAGGAATGGCATCTGCAAACAAAATCATACGACGTGAATTACATTCACTGGTGAACACACGTTTTGGTTTGACAATCTGGACATCATCCGCTTCAACTAGTGACTACTTACATATCAATTCAAAGGATGGCTTTCATCCAAACATAAAATATTGTTTTAAATGGTGCAGCAATTTACAACCATTGAATAAAACTGTAAAACCCACAAAGTTATACTGCCTAAACATGTGCCCATAAGATTTTCAAATACAGAACTAGGAAAATAGTTTCAAAGTTTTCTGGGTATCTTGACATTGGCGTTAAAACGCCAGCCCAAGTCCACTTTGCAATCGGAACCCATGTTAAATTGTCTAGGTTAAAGTCCAGATAGATGATAGGACTGGTTCTTGTTGGCGCTAGTGAGATATACGACATTAAAGATATTTTGTATATTCATTTACATCTCAATTTGTTGCTACAATCGATCTCAGTGTGTGGGGCGAATACGCACGAAAAATGTGCTTATTCACATCGGGCGAGTGTTCCGCCGTACAGCCTTGAGCCAAAACACATTCATTTTATTACAGGCTCTTGTGACAAAAAATCAAGCCAATGAACTCAGCTTTAAAAAAATACACATATTTGACAGCCATTTAATATCATACTCGCTTACTATAAGCAAATATGTGCGACACAAAGGCTAATATATTACAAAGACGCACTATTAGAATCCATGGTGAATACTCTCTTTCCTATGTAGCGAGACACAATGATGGAGTCAGCTTTAGAATTTATTACATGGCCGTTCACAATCATTTCATAATTTTTTTAATACGTCTAGCTTAGGTTAAAACAACAATTGACAGATATACAGATTGTATGACATTTTTAACAAGAACAGTGGATAAAGAGAATACATGTGCAAGTTTTACCTCAGCTGTACGTTGGCGTTGTCAATCGTGTTCCTCATCTTGTCCTGGCATCTCTTGATGATGTCTACTTCCTGTAGACAGAACACACATTATCAGATTACTAACACCAACGCATGCATTAACATTTAGATCATAAATAGAGGAAGTTAACATGAAGACAAAACTGCGGTTTCTCGTCCATTTAGTCGACCTTAATTACTACTGGTTCAACGATGTACCGGTATACCGGTATATTGCAATACATGCCGAGCGCAATACATATCACGATATGGTTTCGTGTATCGCGTTATATCTACCTAATGAGTATCCATTTTTATAAAAACCTATGACTATAACAGTAAGTTATAAAAATAAAAGTTAAACTTAATTAAAACATATAAATCTACTGCATGCCCGTACGCATGAGGATGGGGTGCGACGGGTGCGCACGCAGCTCCCCCTAAATCGGTCGAGGTCCGTAAATGCAAATTTGGATTGACGCTAATTTACTAGAATAACGTTAAAAACGTTCTAGCCTTCACAAACGCACCCACCTAAGGAAAATCTTGCGTACGGGCCTGTACTGTGTCTATATATTATATGTCTTCACCAGAAATTGGTATATGTCAGCCTGCCACAGATATGTGTTTAGTAATTAGTATGACAGTATTAAAATTTGACTTTATCACATCTTGGTAATTAAGCAAACTGTATTTCAAAAACTAAAATATTCTAAATGTTTAATAAGATCCCACCAGGATTAAACAAATATGGAATGAGGAGATAGGTTTCTGTGAGAGGGTAAAACGAATCTACCCTCACACACTTGCTCAAGGGTAGGCCTAATTCAGCACACCCTCGATATTGCAGCATGATTTATTATTTATTTAGGGGAAGGGGAGGGAGGGGAGGAGGCTTTGCTCCCCGGTGGTGTCGTAAAATCCCAAACACATATCCCGGCTTAATATAGTGCAATTCTGGCATCCAAGGTTTTGCTTTTAACCAATCTGAGACCATATATAATAATATGGTCTACCAAAAAATCCAAAAGGCATATTTTATAATCGTCTAAATGGATAAGAAGCGACAATCACGTCTTTATACTTCCTCAACTACGTGAATGCGAGGATTAAAATTATTGTAAGAGAAAACATTTAACGTAGCCTACTTCCATAAACATCTATTCAAACATACGGAATTATTTAGAATTGTCTGCACCTTTATTGTACTGGCTTTAAGAATAAATGCCTTTATGGTATTGGCTATGAGCTTAAAGCACTTTACTGTATTGGCTAAGAATAAACAAAAGTTCGTTGAATCTGACGACATCAAACACGTATATAATACAATTATCGACTTCCAACTTCTGGCGATTCAGCGATATTTGACAGATAACGAAAACCGGTAGATAGCGCTATTGAATCATTTATTAATAACGGAAATGACTGCGAGGCTCCGGAATAACGGTGGCCGTCCGCCATTGATTAGTTTCGTAATCAATACAGAACCAATGAGTTAGTCAGGTTATGACGGAGTAGCGACTGCAATTAACACCGTCAGGGCGTAGTCTACATGCCGATAAGCTAAATTACGCAATTATCATGTCTAATTACTGCGAACAAACACGCACTCATTTTCCTGTTCATTATTCGTGCATTGCTTCATACTGTTGTATGGGTGTGGTAGTACGTTTAATCTGTATTCCATTCGATTATAGAAGGCTAGTTAACTTGGATATTTCACATTGCTAAAGGTATGATAATCTTGGATATTGACACTTACCACCCCAATAAGTTTGATATCTTAACAGTTTGATATGTTTTTTCTAAGATTACAAAAAAAAAAAAAAAAAATTATACTGATTATTAGTATTATTCTGAGGCGTAACCAAAGAGGGGAAAACGCCAAGGCAAACCCAGACGCTGGGAGCTTGAACCATGTGGATAATAAATATCAGTATCATTGGGGAAAAAATAAATCTGCGAAAATTCAAGACGAGGAAAACGCCTCGTCTGCCTAATGCTGGCTACGCTAGAGTTATTACTATACTTATAATAATAATAAAAATTCTGCTCTAATGTAACCAAGTGTACAATAACTCACTAATGTAAGACTTTGAAAAGTAATATTTTAGGTGCTAAATAGAAGATATAAAGAAATAGTGCACGCGCACCAAGTGGGAAAATGTCTTTCTTCTCAAACGTCTGACAACTAACAACCTATGATAAATAATGTGCTTGAGGGTCGTTAAAAACAGCGTTGTGTTCAGGACACGCAGCCTTCGCTGTCGCTTCGTCGTAATTTCACCGGTACCAAACATTCTCATTGGGTTTTAACCTGAAGTAAGAACTTCTAGCTAGCAATTTTATCCTGAACGCAGGTTTAGATAGGTGATGTTATAAATATACTCTTCAAAAAAGTAGGGGAACTCTAATAAGAATTTACAATTGCCAAAATTGTAAGGTATATTAGCTGGGGGTGGGGGGTTATATGATAATAGTGAATTAGTAGTACGGTTTTATGACCGGCAAATATCTTGAAGGACGATTGGGGTCAGAAGTCAAATTTGAAAGTTGGCGGTTTTATTTTTAATTAGTCGTGGGTAATACCGCCACGATGTGTCAGACATTAATTCAGTCGGCAAGGCATACTGCGCACGACTCTCGCAATGGCCATTTGAGGGAGTCTGTTCCAATCCTCTTGCAGCGTCTGACCAAGTTCTGCTAACGTGTCCCAGACGTGTTCAATGGGATGAAGGTCTGTTCTCATTGCTGACCATGGCTTTCGATACATTAATATTTCAGGTTCCCCTAATTTTTTGAAGAGAATATATTAAAGCGCGTGTATCATGGGGAAGTGCATTGTTTATGTTGAGATATGTGATTATGTCAGAAGTCATACACTCCATGATTATACATTACATGGTAAATGCGATCATCTGAACTTTGACCAGATCCCGACGTGTCTATAAATCTGTGTCTCCTGCCACCTATACAGCCATTAAAGTACACTAAACTCAGCAATGTAAATATGTGTTTTTCTTTCGATATCTTGTAAAGTGCAGTTCGTTTAAACTGCCAAAGTCACACGCTAATGTACTTCTTTTTGAAACTGAAACTGCACTAAAACATGCAGTGATATGAAAAAGTGGTTTTGAATTCAACAGATGTCAAAGGAAAGGTTTGCTTAACAACACTCCAGCACATTGTTTATTCATAGGCTGTTACTATTGGGTGTCAGACAATAGGCTAGTAGGTAAAGTAAAGTAAAGTTTGTTATATTTAACGACGCCTCTAGAGCACATTGATTTTTATTTTATCATCAGCTGTTGGACGTCAATCATATGGTCATTCTGATAAATCAGTTGTGGACACCACCGGGGCCGGTTCAACAGATGTCAAAAGCACAAAGAACTACGTTTTAAACACATACAGTAAATACGAGATTATTTCATTTGTTCGTTAGTTCATGTGAAAAGAAAAACGGCACCTGTCAAGGTGACACAATTTACGTACTATTGCATATTTTGTTTCATATTGCAGAACACCATACGTTTTTGTCCCACTATCTCCAAAAGTAAAATTACTGATTTGTAATCATGTTGTGAATAAACTATCCCAAAACACGAGTCTTCCATGTTGTCGTCTGCCTCAAACATCAGTTCTTTAAAGACATTTTAGATAAGAACTAGATTAACATTTGATTAGCCTCATATTCAGAAGCATTGCAGTGTTTTCGCTGCCTAGTACTTACTAAATATAGAAGTCAGAGATTCCTTAAACAAATCTACTGTGTCAGTGCAGACGTTAAACCACACATAATTCACGTAGGCCTGCTGATTAAGTCCCCAACTTTATATATCTCAGATATCTTATCTCATAACCGCGGTTACGTAGTATTGTTCAGTTGACCACCAGATATCTCAACCGAGTAAGATAAGGATCACCTAAAACGTGTCTGGTCAAATAAGCTTAGTAGCACATATTTGTGTTTATGTCAATAAACACCCAGATCGTCATTCAGTACTACTAGCGCCTTTGTCAACTACTTGACAAATAACTGAGCCCAGACAGAAAAAGGCATAACATGACACCACAAAAGACCAACAAAGCCAGTAATATTTGTCAAACGAACGAAAATTTGTAGAATATATTTGTCAAAAGAACGAAACTTTGTAGAATATATTATACAAAACGATATTTGTCACCAGTAAACGAAAATTACAGTATTTTATGAGAAAAAGGAAGTTATATGATGTAAAGTACAGAAGTGCGAACTTAAAAGGGGCGAAGTTTAAATAAGATTATACCGCGGAGGTCCCAGTAAGGTGGAATTCGCGACAGAATATACTTTGAGGTCAGTGACGTGATCAGAAATCGTGACATCTCCTTTATAGTTCAAGTCACGGGGGTTCATCTTTTGTTCAAAAGAAAATAATATGTGCTAACTGATGCGTGGTTAGTTGAGCGATAGATTTTCAAACGAGGTTATTCACGGCTTATTGTAATTGTTCAGGTTAAGCCTACGCAATAAAATAGAAATAATATTATTACTAAAAATATTGATTCAACTGCCTCGTCTCCAGACGACCCTAACCGATTAAAGCTAAAATTAAAACTAACCAATTTCACGGCTATGATATTGAATATAGCAATATAAATAAATTCATGTAGGTCTAAAATTCTTCAAAGAAAGAAAAAGCATCGACATTTAACAGTAAATGTCGATGCTTTTTCTCTATCTTTAAAGCGTGTTAGACTTATATGAATTTATTCATATTGCTATATTCAGTATTAATATTAATTTAAGAAACCACCAAATCAAGCTTTTTAACTGAATATGTCAAAACCACAATTATATCTATTTAAACTTGTTTTCGTTCCAACTAGTGACCCACAAATGGTTCATCAAAGGCCGTGGTATGTGCTGTCTTGTGGGACAGTGCATATAAAAGACCCTTGGTGCTTAACAGAAAGAGTAGCCTATGTCAGAATGACCATATGATTGACGTCCAATAGCCGACGATAAGATAAAAATTAATGTGCTCTAGAGGCGTCGTTAAATAAAACAAACTTTATTTAAACTTGGCCAACCTTTAATTTAAAACGTATAATAAAAAACAAGATATAGACATATTATCTGATGAAATGTTTCGAACAAAATATTTATAGTAACACATTTTAATTTTCAAACCAATTAACACTTTTTCCATTAACACTAGACAAATAAAATATAGAATTTATTCAATACTATAATAAAATTCTAAGTAGCAAAACTTCATAATGAAAGAAGTTAATGGTGAGACATAAAAATTGGAAGAAAAAAAAGAAAAAAGAAAACATGAAATCTTTGAAAATTAACAATACTTTTATATAAACTAACAAAGGTACTCCAGTGACATAACAACTTGACATGATACGTTTACCTATACCATAGATTAGCTTTCATTGTGTACATGTCATGTTTTCAACCAGAGAGTATGATAAATACGCAAGTTGTTTGAATATCAGTGTATTGCACACAACGTACAATGAGGCGCAACAAGCCCAGTGAAAATCTTTTTTTATTACTCTCAAAGAAAATCTCCTGGATACCACCAGGTACAACAGTCCCTCAACAACGAGTCTATTCGCTGCATTGTGCGTATGAAACATTACCTCACCAACTAAAATAACTTCAAAATAATATATTAGCGAATTATTTATTCCCACTTTGAGAGGCGCGTCTGTTCGTGGCAGACGACAGTCACAATGCAAACAATGTTATTTTAATTCAACAAGAAAGTTAAATAATTAGTCAACAGTACATTTATACCAATTCTGTTAACATTGACTGTTTAGGCCTATATGTTTAGTGACGCCATAGAAGTGTCCGATTACCGTCGAAAGGATGAATCCAGGATTTTGGTTAGGTGGTGTAATTCTGGTCCTGTCCGCAGTGTTTTCCCCAAGAACCGGGTGCCGTCCAAATAGAACGTTGCAAATAAAATTTGGGCCTGTTTGAAAAATAACCGTAGCAAGCTTGGGTGCTTTGTACATTGCATTAGGACTCGATAATGGCCTGTTCAAACTAATTTTGGACTTTCTGCTTTCACACACATTTATAGAAAACAATATCTCTGTCTGGAATATTCTGCACCAAGAATTGTGAATATCTAAAATGTATTGCTTCAGTCTCAAACCTAGTACTGTCTTTATACATGGCCGTAACTATACTCTTTTTTTTAAATAAGGCAGAAACACTGTGCGAGGGGTCTTTGTATATAAACAAAATTCGTCAATTTCGGTATGACGCATTTACCTCAATGTAGTTATGGCCATGGCATAGCGCTGTATTCAATAAAATAATTATATACACGGCATTAATTTAGATATTGTTCAGTCAGATTTTTCTCCAATCCAAGGAATTCACATATTTAAGTCTGAGGCTTTTGAAAAACAGCAATACATTTGAATATGGTCCTCAAACTTTAGTGTGGGATTTGCTTCCTCAAATGTTTAACTAAGGAACCTTGGTTCAAACTTTACAAAACTAAAAAAACAAAACATGTTTTACCCGACTCCTTAAAGAACAAGAGCTCTTACCTTAATAAGCTCCCTCTCCGGGTTGTCGTGGACCAGGTCAATCGCCTGCCTCTTCTCTCTGTTGTACAGACACTCCTGACTGATGTGTAGCGGGTTCTCAGTCTCCTGTAGAGCCTTTTCCAGTATCCTCTTAGCCTCGTTGAGGGCGTTTGTCTCGGAAATCATGTTGTCTGTTTCGTGGTTGACCTCCGTCTTCCAGAACTGGATGTCGCCCAGCCTCTCGCCCAACTTCTTTCCGACATCATTCTGCGCGCGCCTCGTCTTGTCGTCCGTTTCCCTGCACAGACGAACCGTGTCGAACCTCAGCCGCTCGGCTCCACTTCTTACATTATCTGACGTAAGGTAGTTCGTCTGGTTTGATGACATCCAGTCGTTAGGCGTGTATCGCGTGTACAGAGCATTCCTGGCAGCTGCAAACACTGGCGGCACTTTAATTGTGTCTAACTCTGAGAGGTTGTTTCTACAGGAGAGGGGATCTGGCATGCTTTTGGTTAGAGAGGCACTAGGGTTGACCCTTGCCGTTTGATAGTACGTCCCGGGCCTCCATGGTAGAGTGGTGAGGGATCGTCTGAGAGGCGAAGGAGCTGGGTATGTGTCGTATGCTTTGTATGAGGACTGCATAGTGCTGATGGAGGGCAGGAACGACGTCTGAGTGTTCACCCTGGGCCCCGTCATGTACGTAGCGGTTTGAGTGTGTCCCAAGTACTCCATGGCTGGCTCTGTAACGATTAAAAACAATACATTTTCAGGGATTTACCAGACTCGCAAAACCTGCATAAATGTCATCTGGACCCAAAAAATCAGAAACACTGCATCCCATGGGACTCCTATAAAATATCAAAACTGTTTTGGTTATATAATCGACTCAGTCAGGATAAACAATATGGGTTGGGATGGAGGGTGTACTGGGACATTTTAGTACCATAAAAAAGAAGTCATTTATTCAATATAAAATTTAAAAAAATTAAGACCGAATAAATATTTTTTCTTAATACAAAACCCGTTTTCTGCAACTCTTGACTAAATTGTGGACCCTTAGGTCGGGACCCTCAGAAAAGAAACTGGTAAGTCCCAGGTACCCCTCTTTTATAAAGCCAGATAAAACACTGCATTTTATGTAGCATTCTCATCTATCTAATCTAAAGCATTGTAAGTTCCTGGCGTAATCTACGAGGAAAAAGAAAGAAGTGGATCAGACACCACTATAGAAGAGATACTGCTGAAGTGAGGAGATGAAATGGGCCATCAAAAGATCCAGTTAGGTGGTAATGTGTAACTATGTTCCTCATGAGGAGATAGGCAAAGTGAAAAAAAAAGACATCTAAATTTGAGGAAAACATCTTTTAAATGATTTTTTAATTTTAATTTGGCATCTATAGTGCTAATATTTACTTATATGGGTCTAACTTCATATTATTCTAAATCTATAAAGGATGTTTTCGGCTTCATGAAAGAGATCTCACAGAGTGCATTTGAAAGTGTGTGTGTGGATATTGACAACCAGCCAACGTGTTAAATATTGGGCGGAAGGGGTGGGGGTTAACAAATCTAGGCTCGAAGCGCCGAGTTTCATGTTTATACGAGTTGAACCATGCTAAAAAGGTTCTTTCCTAGGGTGACCCTTATGGTCACATGTCATTTTAAGAATACAAGTACATTCACATTGCTTTGACTGATAACAATTAGCAGTTTGAATTTCTTTGGTAGTATGCTGTATATTTCAACATAAATATTTTTTGGACTACCAACAGTTCCTGTCGACGCACCTTTAAATATTTCCTTGTGATAGTAATTTGTTGTTTTTATGTAAATTCCTGCGCTAGCCGTGAACCTCCCTATATCCCCCCACCCCCCGCTCCCCACGTACCCCAGCATACGGTTTACACGAATAGGAAAATGTTGATAACTGAACAATATCTCAGTTCTTATCAGCAAGATTGAACAATAAAATAAGAAAAGAAAAATCTGTCCAACAAGTTTTAATAACATACAAAGAGAGTACGATAAAATATTGATCATTTTAATACTGTATTCAAATTCAATAATCAAAAAAAAAAGTCCAATAGCATTAAAGGTATTCATCGAAGGTTGGTCGATGAGTTTATTACATACATCTCGTACATTAGAAGAAAACAAGGTATAATTAGAAGGGGGGATAACTATGTCAGATGTGTTTACAGGATTTTATCAATCAATGCAATTCTTAATTTCTTTACATGAATATACTATAAATCATAAAGAATTGTTGGACATCATATTACATTGATAATACATTAGCAGGGCTGGCACAGCCGGGGGAAGGGGGTATTTGCACAACCCCAAAAAGGGCCGAATTTAAACCTTGGAGGGCCTGGGTCACTTCAGGTTCGGGGGCCTCAACATAAAAATTAAATTACACGACAAATAAAATAATGAACTAAAATGAATGAATAGAACTAATTTTATAATAATAATAATTATTTTTTTAATGAAAGAAGCCCTTAGCCTGGGGGCCCTTCTGGCAGGGGTCTCGGCACAATTGCCCCCTTTCACACCCCATAAATCCGGCCCTGCCCCCAATAATCTGCAGCGCCCCTTATTTGGTGATAATATAAATTTACATTTAAATATTACGTTGTAGACTCCCTTCAAATGGCGCCCTTATTCAGTCTCCCCCTCCCCAAATATTTAAACGACTGCACCGGTACTGACTCTATGTCTAAATCAATCTGTATTTCTGCTTAAGTCGAATTCAAATAAATATAAGTTCTTAAAAACTGATCCAGGATTGTATAAGAGGAGGTGGGGTCAAGATTTGTTTAAATGCCGAGACCCCGAAGGGAGTATGAACACTTTATGTGGCGTGGGGGTTTCTAAGTTAGAAGTCATATGTGGAAAGGATCAATCAGACGATAACTTTTTATAACATCTCCATAGTGTCCTTTAATAAAACTTTATTTTATTTACATAAAATGTATATGACTATATTGTAATCAGTATTAAAAGTCTACAATAATTGTAAACATGGCATATATTGCTACAAAACATAAATAACATTAAATCAAAGTTTTATGAAAAAAGATAACAAAACTTCATCTTAACTCATTAAAAATTTATTTATAAATTTCCATCCATAACATCCATATTCTGCTATATAACAAAGTAAATATATAAAACATTTCTTAACTATAACCATATTAATTAGTGTATACCCTTACAGTATAATGAAGGGGGTAATCTGTCTGAGAAACCTATCCACTATAAGTCTAACCCAGACGGTAGATAAGACGAAACACAAACTAATCATTTGAAATCTTATTATATATGTATTTACCTTGATGACTTGCTTCCCAGGTATTTGTATCCTCTTTTCACTTAAGATATTTGAACACTACTATACTTAACGGAAAGTAAACCTTCATATACTTTGCGAGAACGGAAACTAGAAGCGCCTATGTTTACAGGCACCCAGCTACTTGGCGACACTAGGCAACGAACAGTGTGCAGGAAAAAAACTCGCCGCTGATCGCGAATCGAACGCCATGCGCGACAAACCGGTTTACTTGAATGCCTCCATTCATAACCGCTTGCAATAATCATAGTACAAGAATTGATAACTTTTCGACAATCGAATCACCACAGTAAATACTAGCAGTGCGTGCACCAGTGGTTAGTTTATTATTATTAGTTAATAAAGCTTGCAGTATTAATGCTACAATCGATTTATAACTCCGTCCGAGCGGTCCGTTACACCAATGAAACCTGTTTTTCACACAAAGGGACAAGCGAAAAACAGTATCAATTGCGATAAATTAATGGAGCAATGGGAAAGTTTGTTACAGTTTATGGGAGAAATTACACAAGTTTATGATGGGCAAACTCGTGTTAACAGACATACTCCAGTGAGTAAACTGAATTCAATTTATTGCGTTAAATTTATACCAAACAACATATTGTCAGAAAATAAATGTTTAAAACGATACGCATAAGGTATTTTTACAATAATTTTATATTTTACGTAACTTTATATTTAATTTAGAAAATAAAATAAATCCCTCGCTTAATTCATATGACAATCATATGTTTAAAACAATAAAACAATATTTATTTAATTAGGCCTATTTATTCATTACTTTATTTCTTTTTAAAACTCTTTTACTAGTTTATTTATTATTAATTTTTTTAAATAAAATAATTACATAATATGCTATTAGTATTCTTATTTAGAAATAAGCTTGTTATCACATGATACGATTAACTGGGAGGTTATAACTGCATTTTAATAATTCCTCGCTGAAAAGCTTTTGATATATCCAGAAATTAACCAAGTATTTTCGTAATAATGCTCTTTAAGTTGTAACAGTAATTTTAATTCGACTCACTGAACTATTTATCTTTTTCAATTCATATTTTTATCAAGCCAATGGGATTATAATCACAAACGAGTTAATGCAGAAAATATATATTCCCTTACATATTATATAAATATGAACTTCTGTAGTAGTTGATTTATTGGGTTTATCGCATATAAAATATTGTGAGGCCTATTAGCTTAGGTACCGAGGAGTAGGGGTAGCCGGTGGAGGGGGGGGGGGGCATGGACCCCTGTTTTTTGTGGATCAACTAAATTAAAAGATCATTTTTTTTTTAACTAAATATAAATATTTTCAGGCTCGGTAACAAAATAAAGTGGTCGAAATCCGGAGTTTTCGTAGTATAAAGGGGTCCTGCAGGTCACCTACCTTTCAGTAGCCCGATCCCACTTTCAAATGCACTCCACTGGCCATGTAGTTGTCATAGTAATTTTTCGTGTTCTGCAGTAATTATGAATATTTATGGTGTCCACATAATTATTCATTTATGTTAAACAGGTTTAAAGAAATACAGTTGAATACCCACATCGATTAACCTATATATATTTGTTACCATGTATTATTAAAGGGCACGCTACTTGGTAATATTAAGAGTAATATTATATTTTAATCACACCGGCAGTATGTAATTTTAATATAAGATACAATCAATATTTTTAGTTTTACACGTTAAAGGGTATATACCGACTTATAAATCAATACACCACATTTCCAACCAAACCACCCTTAGTGGGAAGTTAAAATTACATATTTCATATTATTTATTTATATTTATTTATTTATTTCTCTTTGTGTGTCTGTGTGCTTTGAAAATCAGTTTCTGATATCATGTATTTTCGGGTTGTCCTAATGCTTGATGAAACTGATTTATTTTATTTTATTATTTTTTTGTTTTTGGACAGTAAGATGCGGACGCCAAATAGTATACGTTCACTGTAAAGAGTAAAATGTTAAAATTACATGAATTACCAAATTTTGTAATGCACATTAATATATTATTTTATACTATTAATATCAAAGTTTATTGTAAAAAATCTGATGTTGATATAGCGATTGTAAAATTCGAGTTTGAACATGCACCTTTAAGATGCTATAATATTATTCGATCGATATTTATTTGGTACACATTCAAATAGAGCTGAACATTTTCACTTTCTCTTATTGTATCAAGTTTATGATGTGAATAAATAAATAAATGAATACATCTAAGTGGCGGATTCAGAGGATACACTGCACCGATGGATCCACATATTTTGAAAGAGGGAGTCAAAATATATTTTTAAGAAAATAAGTTAAGATCCAGTTTTAATGGGAAAATTTGGTGGTTAAAGACGAGGTCCAGACTCGCTCCCCACCCCCATTCCCCGCCTTGCTGGATCTGATTAGGTAATGCTGGGGATGCACATTTCAAGTGTTCGTTTACGAATCGGAGTTCAACTACACAAAGGCACGGATATGCTCAGTGAGAAGGCGATCAGATAGTCTCCCATAATTCGACATTGCCATCCATCCATCCTTCCTTCTGTCCGTCCGTCCATCCATCAAACCAACTAACCAATAAGTTTTGCTATCAGCCACCCACCCATTCAATACGAATAAGGCTGCCTGCCAGCCACGGAATAGTCCAACAAGCCAGTCTATCAACCATCAATACCAGGCGCGGATGCAGGATTTTTGAAAGAGGACAGGGGGTTCCAAATGTGATGGGTGAATAGGACTGGGATAAAATTGTTAGTTTTCACGTTTTTCCACTCGCAAAATATATATTTTAAATCTAGAAAAGCAGGGGTTCGGACCCCACCCCCTGGATCCGCTACTGCAACCCAAGATGGATTAGTAAAAGTACCAACCATTCAACCATTACCAATTAGGGTCAAACCAACACCATTCATAAATCTATGGACGAATGGTATCAATCAATCAGTCAACCAATGGACCAACCAACCAACCAACCAACCTTCCTTCCTTAGTGGCGTTGGAACGAAATTAATATTGGGGTGGGGGTGGGTGGGGGCTGCTAATACTAAGAAGCAACATACTTTACCAAAAAACACAAGAATAACACCCCGGCTCCAACGCCCATGTTCCTTCCTTCCTTCCATCCATTCACTACATTAGCCTACCAAACATCCGTCAATCCATCCACCTACCCATTAGTTCAGGAACTTACTGCTTATTGATTTTTGGTTTTTGATTTACAATCAATAACCAATAATCAATAAGCTTCCCGTCCGTTTTGGACAGCCTACCCACACAAGCTAAATTACCAACCATCCATCCAGTGCTAATTAATCAACACAAATCATAAATCAACCAAACTCCAGTCAGTCAATAAATCGATCGATCGATCGATTGATCGATCCACCAACCAACCAACCAGCCAACCAATCAACTCCAATTAAATTTTAGCTTTCTAAATTCTATTTCATATTCAACAGTAATTTTGTTTTACCTTTTACTGTGTACAATCGATTGAGTCCACCCGCACAGTTATTTGTCTTTAACGTCAGCATACTTGGATCCATTTTGAAATTTTTATTTGTTTCTACCCGATTAAAAATTAAAATACAACTATTAAAGACAGTTTCAGAAGGCTGGTAACCGGTAACCTAGGGGATACCCGACGCTTAAGAGCTTCGTCTTCTGTGTTATCCTCCACTTATTTGGAGCACTCGCAACAAAATGAGGTGAACTTTAAATTATGAATAAAAAATATATATGTTCAGAAATGTCAATATAAAATGCTTTGATAAAAACATGCTACTAATTATTTATTTATGTTTTTGTTTAAATACAAGTGCGTTAACTTGTACTGAGTTTTATGTAGCTGTTTAAAGGTCGGTCTTTCCTTTGGTATCCCGAGATGCAACGCTAATATTTTGGAACTCTTCAATAAAGGAAGGTAAGTTAATGAACTTAAAGCGTATCAAAATGGCCGATGTTCCTTCAAATGCTCCAAAAAGTTGGTATTTTATTAATTTTATTAGTTTAAAGATCGATAGACAAAAGCAAAAAGAAGTTAATTTAATGATGTTCATTAAGGAATATAGCATGTCATGATTTAGTTTAAGATCAATAGGCACGAAACCTGTTAGTAGTGTTACCACGACGCAACCAGTTTACGTAAATTACGAAAATCATCGTATCACGTATGCACTCTCATTGACTCAGAATCTGTCTGTGTTCTATTGCGCAAACTCGTGTTTACCGTTACTTAACATGATATGGTGTCAGTAAACTTAATCGTCAATACTTTACCTAACCCACAAGCGATAGGAAACCAATTTTTACTGTACACCAGATGATAGAGCTCCCCCCACCTCAGTATTTATTTATTTAACGCCTCCCCCCTCCACACAAAAGTAAACATTGGCTATTAGGGGTCACACTATGGTTAATTTGTTAAAAACACATACAGAAAACAAACATCAATAACTCAAACTTTGATCTTTCCTCGTGAAAACCCTATCTCACAAACTGAAGTTTTGGTCCCACCCCTCAGACACAGTCCATTGATTGAAGCCCAGTTTCAGTGTACAATTTTCAACAATTCAAAACAGCTTTGAACTGTTGAATCGATTGAATTATGATTTTAGAGATTTCAGTCTGATAAGTTATTAAGTAGAAAATATCTAGAAAAATGACCACTCACAGTGTAAAGTAAAAGTTCTCAAATCGTCGGTCACAAAAAAAAGTCATATTTTGTATTGAAACAATAGCTAAATAGCCTTTTGGTATGTCAAGCGCTTGTTTTGACCAGAAGAACAAAAAAATATATGTAGGAAAGCCATTCGGCACCCTTCGAGATATTAAGACATCTTGCCGGAAACAGAAATCTTGAACTGCGTTTGTTTGTAGATTACGCTAACGAGTTATTTGACGTGTTACAGGCTAATAATAGTCGGACTTTATTAAACGAAACGAGTATGTTGAGTGATTTTCATTGTATTTTTTTCATCCCGTATTTTACTTCATTTTTTTTTTTAAATTCCTTTAGCCAGACCGCAAAAAAACACTTGCAACAGGCATCTGGCTACCGTATTCTAGAAACCCTGCTATTTCTATAAGTATTTTATATATTCAGACAACTTATTTAATTTTGGAAAACACATACATTTATAATATTTGATAAATTTAACTTTTTTAACTTAAAACTGCATCCTTGTAAACAATGTTCTGAATTTAACATTAAAATAAGAATGAAAATCTTTCTCCCAATTTTGAAATAATCGAAAAGATTTGTTTAATTTTAATTAGTGCCTCCGTAATAGCTGCTTTATAATTACATTTAGTCTGCGACAACATTGAACTGTCACCGCAGAAATATAAATGCGTTAACCAGTATGCTCATTAAAAAAAAATTGATGTCACGTAGAAAAATAACAATTATGTGCCATCATAAATTTGTCTGAATTTCAAGGACTTGTTCCTTTGTTTCTAAATGTATGTATGGTATACTTGATACATGTTTGTATTAAGGCATGGTAGTTCTCTGGAAAAAAAAGAGAAATTCCTTGCTTGTTATGTTTTCTACATCTATGCTTGAATGCATATGGTGTCAGTGCATCAGGCTAAAGGAGACGAAGTGTGTGATGGCTTCCCCATATGCTCAGTCATCATCGTCTAAGCATGGCGCAAGATTATTTAAAAAGCTATTCTACTTCTAATCATGAGAGGTAACATCCTTCAGTATATAGAAACTACAGCGGAAATGGATATCAAAATGAAAAATAAGTGTTGCTTGGATCGTTAGATACCGAGTATCAAGGGGTAACATTTTCAAGAAACCTTGAATCCCATGCACAGCATATTGCATGGTTTGCTGATCATCAGAAATCTGCTTTGCTTTCAGTGGCAAAAAGGCCCAGTTGGACCACTTGAATTAAAAATGCCTCTAAAATCCTATAAGTCCGATAGCTTCAAGGGGTGCTGCCCACAGGCCTCCACAAAGGGGCTGTTTCTCTTGACCTCACCAGGGGGCTTGTATGCACACCATGGACCTCTGGAATAATGTTTCCTTGAAAATCATTTTTTGTCAGTACCATACCTGGTATTCCTCTTGTAAAAGTTTTTTTTTTCATGTTAATTCTTTCCTATAAATTTGACTAAATTTGGTTATTTAATTGCACTTAAATACTGTTCTCTAGTCTGGATATTTTTAATTTTCAGAAGACCGCTTGTATTTTGCCATTATTCAGGATTTTATCGCCTCAGGATCGATCTGATGATTCGCCTAAATCTGATGAGATAATTTTGAGATGGGTGGGTGGGGGTGAGGTCAATTTTTTGGGCCCTTTGTCTTCTAAGCAATGAAAAAAGTCTGATCTCAGGCAAAAATGTTTCCCGGAAAATAAGAAATAGTTTTGAAACAGCTCCCAGGAAAAACAAGTGAGCAGTCAGCGCTTGGTATTCGATGAACAATCACCCTTTACATCAGTTTCCCGCTGATCACTTTGGCAATCCGACGTTCTACAGAAAATTGCAAAGCGCAGAGGATCTCTGGGCTCTTATTGGTCAAAAGCAGTCACATGGAAATCCAACATGGCTGAGCCCATAAGCAAATCTCCGCAATGTGACCATAGCTCGTAAAATTCGCATTAGATAACAATTTGTTTTAATGGAATTCGGCTACAGGGATGTGGATGATATGAAATAAATTGATAATACAGACAAAAACAAATTTAAGTGGAATATGTTGGAGGAAAAGGACCCTCAAAGTTCATAAGAATGCACCATTTCCCTCTGTATTTCAGAAAAAGTTCCTACCTTGGCAGGGGGCACTGCCCCATCCCAAACCCTCCACCAGATTGGTCTCTTCAACCCCTCGCAAAAAATGTCCGTTTTTGGCTTGTAATCTTAAAAACCTCCCAGTGAAAGGAAATGTGCATTATTGTTGGTTTTCCATGAAATGTAACTTTCCATCAGCTGTAAAAATCAGCTGTTTTTCTCATTTGCCATTCTCATTCCTGATTATTGAGATAATTAAATACATTTTTATTTGCAGGTTGCCCTGGTACAGAAAGTGAAAATGCTGGAAAAGCATCAGCATGTGGGACCTGTCCCAACCAGTCTATCTGTGCAGCTTCTCTTTCAGTTGGTCCAGACCCAGGTTAGCATTTTTCACCTCTGTGTTCTGTTTCGTTTAGTTTATAGTAGGACGTGCCCGACAGAACTGGAAATTTGTAATTCATAGATATGTTATGCAAATAAAAATGTAGGTAATGTCTTTCATTTTGCTTAAGCCATTTATAAAATATGACTCAAGATTTGTAAATGACAGAGCTCGTTAAAATTATGAAAATCCAACTAGATTTTAAAAAATATTTATTTCAGCAGATATACATACATGTATACATCAGGCAATATCTATGTGTGTTTTTGTGTGTGTAAGTGAATGTGTGTGTGTGTAAGTGAATGTGTGTGTGTGTAAGTGAATGTGTGTGTGTGTAAGTGAATGTGTGTGTGAGCGTTTAAGTGAATGTGTGTGTAAGTGTTTAAGTGAATGAGTGTGTGTATTGTATTGTGTTGTGTTAAGTGATTTGGTTATTGTGTTTCAGCTATCGGTCAGATAAGGGAGAAGCTGTCGAGTGTAAAACACAAGATTATAGTGCTCTCAGGGAAGGGTGGAGTGGGAAAGAGCACATTCACAGCTCACTTGGCTCATGGGCTGGCTTCAGATGAAAACAGACAGGTATTTTTATATACTACAATCAGTATTATACAGTGTATGTTACTATTGTTAGTGGAAAAATGAATGCTATCAGGGTTTAAGCTGTCAGTTGCCAATTCGCCAAATGCGAATAAAAATGGAATTTGGCATTATGAAATCGCCAAATGGCTAATTCAAATATCGCGATTCACTTTCGATCTCACACATAGACTGGTACCCCGCTTGTATTTATGCTATGCTATGCTACTGTGTGTAATAGTCAGTCGAGAACCAGTACTTCCTTGTTTCTTGTGTAATTTCCGCCTTTAATTGGTCAGCGAACCATCTAAATTACTACTTCCTGTGTCTACGCATTTTTATGCACAACTTTAATTCAGTCAACATCGGAAGAATGCGAACTCGGTAGCTTTGTTGTTGGTTGAAATAACTCTGCATTGTTCGACGTCAAATCAGTAAATACAGCGCTATAATTTATCAACGATCTAATCAGATGTATGTTTTTACAAACGTGTTGAATAATAATAAAAATGAGCGAAGAGTTATTAGGTATGTTAAAGATTAGTCACAGAATCAGTCTCTCAAATCATATTACTCTGATCACTTTTAATCAGGTTTGGAATCGAACAACATTTCACAGGATTGCCATTGTCACATAATCCATCTGTGGTGCCTGAAAAATAAATGATTTAAAGCGCCGAAGTTTTGTTCAATTTATTTGGCAAACTGAATTTGGCTAAAGAATTTCTGACCAAATTAGCCAAATTGCTAATGATTTTTATGGCCCAATGTAAACCCTGAAACTATACACAATAGAGCTGAAATTGGTCAATACATATACGTATGTTTATTTTGCACTTCACTATGTAGACAATTTTGGAAATAATTTTGCCAATATCTATAATTTGAAGCACTAAGTGGACCAATTGCTGTGTAATCTATCTAGATGAATTTATTGACTATAAAAACATTGAAAAAGGTGTATTACAATAGAAAATCCAATAGAAAATACGCGTGTTTTGGTCTTATTTTGGATGCCACCTTGAAAAACGCAAATCGCTCAATGATGCCAGCTGGGCATCATTCAGATTCTGATTCTACACTACTTCCAGTACCTAAATCAGCAATAACCTGCTGTGGGTGTATTTTTGAAAGGTACACCAATGCCCCCACCCCTCCCTGATGTCTGGACTAATTTGGATTTGGTATAGGTTCACCGTCCAACTTCCGTTTTCTTTGAATCATCCTTTGCGTAGACGTATATTTCAGAATAATATTCGAATAGTATTTGCATGGTTTGGTCTGCGCGGTTATGTCTAGCGAGAAAATGTCGCTGCGCTCTTTCTTCGCCGCAGTAATGTCTGGCGCCCAAATGTTGGTGTGCCGAATGTAAGACGTTTCAGCCTAGGATGTTTCGGCCTAGGACATTTCGGACTGGGAGGTTTTGGCCTGGCCTTTTTTCAGGGGAGGACGTTCCAGCCATGTCAACCATAAAAAAACATATTAATTTATTGGCATGAAATTTGCAGAACGAGAAATATGAAATTCATTATAATTTTAAAACATTTATTTATTGGCATGATAAAGGTATTTGCACAATATTTATTATAAATTCATTTTGTACTTTGTAAGACTAATTGTTGCAACAAATGAAATATTAAAAGCAAAAGAAGAGCAAAAAGTGATCTGAATATCTAACTAGCTCCTTTTATCAAAGGATATTAATAATTGTAATTCTGCAAGGTGAACTCTTCATGCTCTCCTTATACGTGATATAACATTAAAGGATACATTTCTCTTCTTGATTGATGAATACATGTACATAAACAGAATATCAAAGAATATATTATATATATATCATTGATATTAAGCACTTTAAGGAGTATTAAGCTTACATATAATAGCTGTATCAGTATATTGGAGGGTTTTTTCCAGGTAGAAACCTCTGTGAACATTATTTGTAATTATAAAATGGGATATTAAACATTTTGATTGTTATTTCCATTAATCAATCTTTTTTTGACTGACATGGCCGAAATGTCCTCCCCTGAAAAAAAACCCTGGCCGAAACGTCCTAATCCGAATCGTACTAGACCTAAACATCCTAGGCCGAAACGTCCATGGCCGAAACGTCCGTGCACCTGGTAGTACCTAATCATTAGTATGAAGTGAAATTCATCTTCTATTTCATTAGAATTACAAACTGTACATATTCTTTGCTGTCGCTCAATATTTTGTATCTTACCAATTCTATTTTTAATTATGTTCACTTATTCTGATCTTTACTAATAGGGCAGGTGCCAAATAGGGTCCACGTGCACCCCCCCCCCACAACTCTACTACGCCATTTTTAGCAAGCCCTAAGATGTCCTAAACACGAAATCAACTATTAACAGTAAATATTTTAGAATCTACTACCCATATTTCACCAATATTTGAAGTTATCCTAAAAATGTCACGTTTTTGACAACGCCATCAGGGTTTTGGACCAAAGAGCGTGAATAATCGCTCTCCAAAAATACCATTGAGTTCGGTAATTCTCAGTTTTTGCGAAAATATAATTAGAATCGATCACATAAAAAATGTTCATCATTTTAAATTATCGCGAATAATATAAATAAATCGACCCAAAATATGTAATAAATCTTCAACTCACGTAATTGTCGGAAAATTAGAGCAAAAAAATATATATTTTAAAAACATCAATTTTTCCCCATTAAATTGACTGGTGGTCGTCTCTGCGGTCAAATTAATTTGGCGTAATATGTACAGATATCAGTGTAGTCAGGTATCGACTATTTTTGTTTTCATCTCCATTTTGGAGACAAGTAATTATTTTTTTTCGGAAGTGCTATTCCTATGCATCTTGTGAGAAAATTGTACATGTGTTATGACATAGAAATGTATATAAAAAAATCTATGGTGTGCAACCTTCTCACCATGAGACATTTGCCGCTATTTTTGTTTGATTTTTTCACTGATTATTGACACAATTAAAATAAATGTTTGCATCGCTGGATTACTGTTAAATATCTGAAAAATAAACTAATATGTACTGGTAAGAACTTTGTGGATGCTACTGTAATTGCTTTGAAAATTAATTAGCACATTATCATGCTTGGAATGACCGATACTTGACGGTGGTGTGTTTCCGTTAGTCACCTGTTTCCATACATTTCAAAGTATTAACTCTATATAGGCCAAACTCATTCCCTATTTTAAGATTTAAAATTATGTCTAATACACGCAATATATTTATTGTAAAAAATAAAAATAAAATATGCATGTCGTGGATGGAATAGGCCTATGGAGCGTCCCATTCATGATCACTGCGTCGTTGACTAAGTAATACCCGGAATACACATTCTGTTGAGAAATTTTAATGCTTTCGGGCGGTCTATCAAGGTAAGATGTTCATGCATCGTCATTTTACTCATTAGCATACTATGTGTGTTATCCGCGAAGACGGCCCAGTCTGTGAATGAAGCTTCTTTGCAAATGCACGCACGTAATGACAACTTCCACGTACAAATGGACAGAATTTATTTGTGTTTAACCGCTCGATAAAATCAAGACAGACATACAGACAAGACCACCAGACATTTATTTTATGATGTGAATCATTTCCCCACATGGATAAATAGCGTGTCATTGGAAGGTATTAGTGTATCACTGTAGCTTATCCAGACATGGTGGACACACGGGCTACCAACTTTGAAAAGTTCATAGCCCGACCCCATTTCAGGTGGACTCAGGCTCCCGGGCTCCAGGCCATTACCAACACTGCAAATACCTTTACCATCGCAATAAATAAATGTATTAAAATTTCAATTAATTTCATATTTTCTCGTTCTATAAATTTCATGCCAATAAATTAATGATTTGCTTTTTTATGGTTGATATGGCCAAAACGTCCTTCCCTGAACAAAGGCCAGGCCGAAACGTTCCAGTCCGAAATGTCCTTGGCCGAAACATTCTAGGCCGAAACGTCCATGCCCAAAATGTCTTACATTCATCAAATATTGCTTTTGCAAAGAATGATATTACCGAAATAGTCCATGAGCCAAAGCGAGTCTCCATACATGGACACACACTATAATCTTTCATGAATGGTACGATTTTGTTCCATCTTTTAAAGATGACCATTTTGTAGCAAATTCGTAATGTTTTAATCTTCCTTTTTGTGGTGACAGGAAAATTGAAATTTAAGTCAAAGATTGTCATGCCAGACGGAAGCAAATGCAGGTTAATTACTTGTCTCCATCTTTGACAACATTGGGCGCAATGTACACCAAGTACCTTTCATTTTCACTCTGCTAAGTGAGAGGACAGCATGGTTTTTACAATAGTGGACAAAGCAGTGATCGAAGGAAGTGTGGATAAAGGTTGTGAAAGAATGTTGCTTCAGTCTGGCATGACAATTTTTGACTTAACAATTTTAATGTTCCTGTCATCTTGCAGTTATTAAGCCTATAAGGTTGAAATGTCACCACCAATGGCTAATATCCATAAGTTTTCTTTTTAACATTACTTACCCAAAATATGACTATTTTCCGTTCCAACCAGTGGTCCACAACTGGTTTATCAAAGGCCATGGTATGTGCTGTCCTGTCTATGGGACGG
>JAULBS010003975.1:0-11453 GCA_032355785.1 Symmetromphalus regularis | reverse complement strand
TTCAACACATTATTATCTCGAACATCACAATTCTTATTATTTACATTATTATACTGGTATGGAATATGTTTATCTTCATATTTGTGAAGCGTATTCCCTCTACCCCATTTCAAAATTATGCAGAATTAGTCATATTAAACACCGTACTTTACGAGCGCCAAGTTACAAGCATGGTCACGTGATAACCGACATTTGGTACTAACGTGGATTTCAGTTTAGTTTTTACAAAGATTAGGCCAATATGTGATTATTCAACAATAATTGTGAATTATATTCTTAGCTAATATTCTGAGTAATATCAGTATAATATTATTTGTCACCGCATCCAGCATATGCGTGTGTTTAGTCGATACAATGTCTTAACGGAAATACATATAACACGTATATAGTGTGCCGAGAATCTCTAAGTGTATAAATGAAACTATAACTGAAAGGAGTTTGGTAAATGTTATTTAAAAAAAAAAAAAATTATTGGGGGACATGATTGCGAAAATGTAAAATGAAAGCTCGATAGTGAATGTTTTTAGCCACGAAAGTATTTTCGTATACAGTATTTCTCCTGTGTTATCGGTTCCTTCCGAATCTAATTGGCCCATTTCGTTACTTTCCGTGCCGCTCCTGAGTAATGACCTCTGCCACCGTTTTGGACGCCTACTTTTACTCGCGGTAAAGGGGCTGTGTTTCTTTTTTGAAAATCGTTTAAAATGCTCGGTCTAAAGGCACCAACCCCAAAACGGAAGTCAAGGGTCAAGTCAAAAGTGGAAAAAATAATCTGAGGCCTTGGAAAGGAAAAGAAAGATGTGATCCCCACTACTGGCAAAAGCCGATGTTTATACTTGTGCTGGGGGTCATTAAATAAATACATAACATGTAGGAGAAGATTGTTCCAGATATCATGGCTGGGTAGAAACATTTAAATTAAACTGCCTAAATAATAATATTTTCTTTTATTTCTCTTCATTATATCAATGTAACACTTAACCATGTGGTCTTAGTCAAATATATCGAAGTAAACAATGGCGTCAGTCTTGGCGGAATGGGGGAACACATCCTCCCACTTTTGGACAGGGGGATGCTCCGTCCCTCCATTTTCAGGAAACTATTTTTGCCCTTGATGCAGGGTACATTTTGTTCAGTAACATGTTGCGAATCGCTATACAAATTTTAGAGATAGCTTCACAAATCTAATAAACATAAGTAATTACTAATCAATTTACATTGATTAACAATTGTCGCTAATCAAAATTTTAAAACTAAATGTCTGAGGAGGGGGACCAGTAACTTTTATGGGAGGGCCAGTAAGTTTTGTGGGGGGCCAGTAACTTTACAAATCCACAGGCCCCCCGGGCCAGTGATTCAAAAATCTTAATGTCAACCCCTGCTGAGTATACAATTTCTACTTCAAATGTTGACTTTTCATAATTCACAACGGACTCTAAGTTTTGTTTTGGACTTTCCTCATTTTCTTTCACAAATCCATGGATTCTCCATATTTTCTTTCATGAATCCATGGACTCTCCATATTTTTGAATGAATGACAATCCCGCAAGTGCTGAAAAAGTGCTATCATTGAAGTCAAGAGATACAGTCCCTCATATGGCAAAACAAATTAAAAACAAGAAAGCAAAGTCTACAAATCTAGATAATTCAACATTATCCTGGAAATTAATGATTTATGTAACATTCTAGTGTGGGTAAAATATCCACAGACACTCCCTCCCTTAAAAACAATTAAACAAAAATTTAATTTAAATATTTGTTTTAATTAACTTTTATTAAATTAAAATTAGCTTAATTTTCCGAATACAAAAAGACAGAAATTTGTTTGAAATTTGCTGCCAAGTGAAAAATCACACTGATCAAAATGGATAAAATTTCCACAAGTATATAAAATGCATTGACCAAATATAGTGGAAACTATGAGCATAACGCAGTCAGAAACTTGGCTGGGTTTTTTTAATATGAACTTTCCCATAGATATGACATCACATATTAATCAAAGACCACTGGCGATGACAAGTATATATTAGGGTTCCAATTATTTACCCCCAAGACACCCCACTAATACCGACTTGCACCTCCAGACTGCATCCTGTACTGTATAGTAATGGTGTCCATTTGTTGTTAGCTGATAATTACCTGCACATGTATTTTTGAGTGTCTTGGGTGTATTTTTGAAGTGTTTTGGAGAGGTCTTGTGGTATTTCTACTGTATCTTGGGTTGCCTTTTTGAAATTTTTCATAGTTTTGTGGTATTTTAGCGGGGTTTTGGAGATGTCTTTTTTTTTGGAGATGGTATTTTTACTGTCTTGGGGTACCTTGCAGTACTTTTGCGGTGTCTTGGGTCATTTTTTCTTGGGGTATCTTTGCAATGCTTAGGGTAAATAAATGGACCGATAAATTAGTTTTCAATAAAAAAAAATTATAATTTCTGTTGGTCTTGGTGGGGAGAGATTTTATTGTGTAGTGACTGGTAATAACAATTTATTCTGTGTTGTTTCAGACCATGCTGTATCACAATATTAAACAATTCAATCAATGTGAAAAATACATGACCCTATTTAGAGCACATGTATTGACATAGTAGTCTTTATGCATCGATAAATGTTTCGTCTCCATGGACCATGAGAGTAATGTCACCTCAACAAAGAATTTTTTTTATTTAGTCATCGTATCCTAGCTACGTCATAGCAATTTTATTGACAGCTACTCAGATAAATAGTTAACTGAATGTGTTTGGAGATGGCAAGTATTTGATATGCATTGTAAGTAATCTGTTTAGTGAGTCAGATCATGAATGAAAATTGGAATAACTTACGATGTTCTCTTTTTATCGTCAGTTTTGAAACGGGGTTTCGCTTTGGAGCGTTTCTTGCGAGCTTGGATAGCCAAAGCTGAAACGAAATCAGTGATAATTAGTTTAATTAAATGTTCAGTAACCCAAAATCGCTTATAATTTTGGTATATTTACTTAATACTGCACCTTTTCGAGGGATTTTAGAGCTCATTTCTATTTTTCTCAGCTACATTTGGAGGCCACAGTACGCATGCGTCAACATCTTTTCACGGAATGATGGGAACTTTGTGTATTTCCGTCTGATCATCAATGAAACAAAAAATAAACCCGCGAAATTCGATTTGTGTTATTGTCGAAATTACATGGGTTTGTGGGCCTTTGTGGAAACACCCCGTTGTACATTGTAAACATGTGGATATTTTCGGAAGGTTCGGGCTCAGCCCTCCCACCCCCTTTTGTGACAGTTTTATTTCGGTGCATCACGCGTTTGGCGCCTGCTGTTTCGCAAAATGCATTTTATACAACCATAAAAATGAGCCCATCCCACTCCCACTTTGAAATTATTTCCTACATTACTGTTGGGCACCAATGAAGAATCGGTTTTTCATTTCATGTATTAAAAAATAAATAAATGAGAAGAAACGGATATTTACATATTTAGGTTTCACCCGTGGTTCCCAATATAATTTATATGGTTAGTATTGCTTGTATCCTGGCTGGAAAATGCTTTTAAAATGGGAATATAAAAACATTCGCCAATTGACCCTCACCCCATCCCGTTTTCCTTAAAACCTGTGTCCGTACATATTTTAACTGCGTGCAAAATAATATTGTTTGAAGAAAGACAAGATTACATTTTTTTTAAACTTGTTATTTCTTGTTTCCCTAGACAGAAATTTTTCTTAATTGGAAAGCAGATCGAAGAATGACACTAAGTCAACTAACGTCCACTTTTCTCATCAACAAAATGTACCATGGCCTTTAATAGTAATGTTCTAATAATATACTTCGCGTTACCGGAAGTGGAACATCAAAACACCAGCGTTTTTCAGTTGAAAAATAAGTGACAAAAGGACAAACAACTGCCTTGCAAACCTTTTGTAATGATACACAAAAGTATTTCACTTCATAACTTTTTGGATTATATATGGTTGCTACAGTAACAAAAATCGTAACTGAAAAGTGCAAAAAACCGGCTGAAAATGCATAAAAATTGGGGGTTTTCCTCATAAAACATTTAATATTCAGTATATCTTCTTGAAATGTTGTATAAAAAATAGGTCTTTCGTTTATTTTCCAAAACCGTTTGTTTTGTAGTCCATAGAAGAAACGTTACTGTTAAAAACGATGGTGCCCATCTGACGTGACGCGAAGTATAGGTAGTGGAACACTGATTAGTTCTAAGTGGTAATGCCGTGATATGAGTTGTTTTGTAAACCAAGCGACAATCGTTTCCTGGACGGGCATATCCCCCCTAATTCTATTTTATATTTTGGACGCACTGAAGACACCTAATTGTGGGACTGGCGTTGTGCGATTAATTTACAAGTGCTAATTTCATATTCCAGTAATATAATCTGTCATACAGAGTATACAATATATATATTCATATAAAAAATATTAACACAATCATGACAGTTTCTTTTTTCTTTACAGTATTTATTAATAACAAAACATGTTTCCATCCTTATATACAATAACAAAATACATATAAACACACAAACAAAAACAAACATTATATACAAGAAAATCAATATTTATATTTAACACATTCGTGCGGATTTTTTATAAATAATAACATTTCAATGCACCAAGTCATTAATTTAGCACCACTGATTTTGTTTCTACTAACGACATCAATATTATGACGTAAGACAACCCCAATATTGTTATGATTCATAAGCACATTAGCATTGCTGTGACACGATTCTGCAGAAAAACATCAATAAAATTTAATGTTGTGATATAGTAAAATGTTAATATATTGAGGCATAGGGCATTTCTACTTCAAACATATGGCAGTAACACTAAATACAGGGCATGAACTGTTGATATATGAAACCAAGACCCATCGAGAGGGATGGGGTCAGCAGGGGCAAGTGTCCCACGGCTCATGGACCTTAAAGGGCCCGTAAAACATAATATAAAATATATTAGTCTCAGTATCTGCCAACCGGATCCGTGTAGAAGCTTTACAAATAATACAACTAGTTCTGACAAATTGTGCCAAAAATCTAATAACAGTGCACACACAAAAAATTATACATTAACAAAATTATAAATTATCCGATTAAATAGATATTATTTTAAGATTTTATTATTATTATTATTATTTTTTTTTTAATGATATTATTGATTGTTGAAGGACTTTGTCCACGGAAGATTCCAGAAGAAATCGGTTCTTTAAGCCTTGAAATATTGCTAAAATTGCTAAAAGTCCAAAGCTTTCTGGGGCTTCGTCTCTTTGACCACCACCAGTAGGTCATACGCAGAACCCATCTCAGGAGCCTACTGCTGCTAATCTACCCAGTGAGACATGATTACAGCATCACTGCTGATGAGATTGATATTGTTGAGACATGATTATTGTTGTTACATAATTATCACGTCAACTCTATTGAGACATGACCACAGCAACACCAATGAGACGAAGGACATCAACATTGTTGACACACAATACTATATTTGTTTGTGATATGAAACAATACTGAATTACAGGACATCAATGTTAAGACTGTTGAGACATAGGATTATAGTGCGGTGATGGATTCTGAGGAAGGTGATTATAGTGTTGTGATGGATGCATCATTCCTGGAAGAGGTGTCATGGGCGACGTTCCTGGGTACGGGTAGACAGGTCGATGCATGGACGATGGCGACATGGTCGGATTTATCATGACACTTGGTGACGTCATAGGATAAAATGGCGAGAATGGCGGCATCATGTGATGGAGTGCTGGCATGAAGTATGGCGGAGCTGAAGAGCAAACGAGTTGGTGATTTTCCTGAATCTTCTTCTTGTTTCGTGATCGCTTGTTCTGGAACCAGTTCTGTAAATAAAACAAATATAAATATTTTATTTTGCAAGCAGATTAATAGTCCGCCACAGATTCTTGTAATTCTGTTATTATTCCCATATTATACTATCTTAACTCTTAAAATATTTCCCAGTAAAAAATTTGAACGTATATTCCTTTATTTCCCCATATTATGTTAGCATCAAATATAAATGTTTTATTTTGCAAGCAGATTAAGTCAGCCACAGATTCTTGTAATTATATTACTATTCCCATATTATATATACTATCTTAACTCTTAAAATATTTCCCAGTAAATTTTTTTATTCCTTTATTTCCCTATATTACGTTAGCATGGTCGTATTATTCATTAGGCTGACCAGGCTGAAGATTGAAGTAATTTTAAAACAGGCACGGCGGAAGCAAGTGAACATTGGGGGGGGGGGGGAGGAGGTTAACAGATTTAAGTATGAAGCGCTGAATTTCAAGTTATGCCTGTAAAAGTGTAGGCCCCGGCCCTGGGTTAATACGGTTCTGTATGTTAACCTACTCTTACAAATCAGTGGCGGATCAAGAAAATCTATTTGGTGGTGTAACAATATGAAGGCGATTCCTCGGATTCTTTAACGTTAAACAAAATAAAATCATTTTTTTAATGTTATTTAAATTGCAAAATGTAGGCGGAATTGGCTCCTGCCCCCTAGATCTGCCATTGGTAATATACATGTATATACATTCTATAATGGCATCCAAATTAGTATTACCCTCTTCAGTCAAACACAAATATTACATATTCAAAACCTTCATAGATTAAGTATACTAACGTACAAGATCACAAGGATAAAACGTGTACAATAATTATGGTACTATTAAAGGTTAGATACTATACTAGAAGATGGAGTTATACATTATTAAAATGTCCCTGAATTTGGGAGAGATAACATATTCACTCAACCTACTGAAATTTTCATGACAAAAGGTCTTACCTTTTAATTAGTGTAAATAATTAAATATTTGCTAGAATGGGGATTTTGTTAAGAATAGAGTCAGTAGAATTATAGTTAGTTAATTGTTAACACTAAAATAAACTTAAAAAGATGAGGTCATTCACAAATTCCTAAATAATATAATTAACTACTAGTTTCTATATGTTTACAAATTGTTTAATTATCATTTTAATATTTTAAAAATAATGAATTTTACTACAGATTGCCCATAGCACATACCTTTAGCTTTTTCTCTGGAATGTTCAGATCTTGTGACAGCTCTTCGACAGTATCCTGATCTGGATACGGATTCTCATGGAAGGCTTTCTCCAGAGCTCGGACTTGTGTTGGCGTATAGTTGGTTCGTCCTTTTTTCGCTTGCATCAGGTCTCGCTGGTCGGGGCTAGGTGTTGTGGAATAGTTCTTGTCAGAGTCCAGAGACGTGTTAGAAACTCTCGTCGTGTCATCAGAGCTGGAGAATGATGTCGTCTGCGCTCGGCCAGGAATGGGACTCAAAGAATCGTTGCTGCTGGTCCTCGACGTAGGTCTGGAAGAGGATGACGTATAAATGTTCGTGCGATTTCTGGTTAAAGCAAATGGATGATCATTTACCTCATCGTGTTGAGGCTTGGACAAGTTTTGTGCAGGACAAAACAGATTTTCTAAAACAACAAGAAAGATATTAATAGAATGAGACCAATTTGTTTTCTACATTTAATAAAAATGTAAACAATTTAAAATCTTTGCAATTGTCTGAAATATATTATGGAAATATTTATACATTCCAGACTGTCCCATTATAAAACAGAAAGGAAGCGTGTTAGTGACTAACAAGAACAATTTTAAAATCTGATTAAGATGGAGATACACAATTTCAGTACAAACTGAGACTCAAATGTACGTTAATTGCTTCCAAAATATTCTAAGCTGCTTGTTATATCGTTAGTCTTCGAACTTCGTGCAAACCAAAGATTTATAAAAAAATAATTTAAAAAATCTAGCCTTAAGCTTTGAAAACGGCATTGTGTAGAGATCGATTTTTTTAAAATTCTTCCCTTTAACTCATTTTATTACTTTAATGATCATTGTTTTAAATTGTATTTACATGCGCAAAATAATAATAATAAAAGAAAATATTTGTTTTTTCTAGTACCTGTGTGTTCACTGATTCCACTTAAGTTGTTGCTTGGATATTGAAGATTTGTGATCTGTGCTGGAAATCCAAATGAAGGTGGGTAACCGTACCCAGGATAGGGCATCGCTGGTCCGTATTTGTAGGGGAAGCCACTGAATGGATGCTGTGCGTATCCGTATGGGTTCATCATTGGAAAGTATGGAGCTGGAGGAAGATCCTGAATGCGGATTGGGACTGAAGTTTGGTCTGGAATGGGGGACAGACATGGAGACGTGTTTTTCTCTGGACTGTTTTCTACATGGCATGCGTTAGGTGTTGAAGGAGGAGTTGGATGATCAGCACTGTTAGTGGGCGAACACGGTGGAGTCATATCCTGCAAGTGCAAAGAAATGGCATGTAATTGCTGTAATACATATTTTATAAAGAAATGTCTGTTTAACTTTATCCCAGCGTATTGTTTAATCAGTGGCTATCGGGAGTCAAACATGTTTGTTGAACGGGATGTAGCTCAAACGGTAGCGTGTCCGTCTGTGAACCGGTCGGTCTTCGGATCGATCCTTCTCAGTGGACCCATTTGCAGTTTGGGCTATTTTCCGTTCGAACCAATGGTCTGGTTCATTAAATGCTATGGTATGTGCTGTCCTGTCTGTGGAACGGTGCATATAAAAGACCGGTGCATATCGGAAAGAGTAGCCTGTGTGGAGGTAGCGGGTTACGTATGTAAGAATGACCATATGATTGACGTCCAATAGCCGATGATAAGATGAAAATCAATGTGCTCTAGAGGTGTCGTTAAATAAAACAAACGTTAGGGTTTTTTTTCAAACAGGTTTGTGGGTCGTGTTCTAATAAAAGAAATACAACTACATACGCTACACTTTTAAGTAGCAAGGGGTCTTTAGCATGTTTATTTGTTGTTGTTTTTCACAGACAGGACAGCACATACTATGATCTCTCTTGTACCAGTTGTGGACCACTCTATGAAACGAAAAATAGCCCAAATGTGTCCACTGAAGGGGTTGATTTGTCGACCTATCACAACTCAGAACTTTCAGATCAGTTTATCTCTTGATTGCTCTGACGACACAGAAAATATGGTGTAAAAATCAGAGGAAAATATTACTTTCTACAAACACTTAAAATAGGTTATATTGATTTTGGTAAAGGAAATAGTGTAGAATTAAATTATGAATTATATCCAGCTGACACCACATTTTTTATTAATAATTTTTGGACTATTAGTGTTGTTTATTAATTGAAAAATCAGTATCATGTCCTCGTGAACCATTACTCATTTGCTCTAATGGGGTGAGAGGTCAGTATTGGTGAAAGGGTGGAAAATAGGGCACCGAGTAGCAAGCAAGGCTTGAAATAATCCTATTAAATGATTATCTTAAAGGTGCATAACTTGACCATATATATATATATATATATATATATATATATAATATTTTTATTTCATCAATTCATATAGCAATTAACAAATTAGCAGTCTAAATCTTTCAATTTTTTAAATTTTATTTTTTAGTATTTAATGAGATTATTAATATTACATTATGTGGCTTTTTTGTTGTTGTTATTGTCACAATGGACATGTTATACTATGTTTGGCTTACGTACAGAATAGATCATAAAAGTACAAAACAGCCTGTGTACGAGTGTTGTGGCAAAAAGGCCCTAGCGACTGAGCCATCTCAGTATTTAACTTTTTGTCTGTACTATACTTATTACATTTTATTTATTTGTTTTAATTTTAATTTTGTTGTAAATCTGACATGTAGTCTTCAGAGAAAACCCTCTACATTTTTTCATTAGCAGCATGGGATTTTATATGAATGCCTAAATAACAATCTTTTCCAGTATTTCTCTTTATGATATCAATGTAATACTTAGCCGTGTGGTCTTAGCGCAAATATACCGAAGTACACAGGGAATCTATTATAGTTTGAAAGTTTTATATTTGCCGGAAAAGGCATTTCAAAAACCTTGGATTTTCACAAATAAAATTGGGGGTGCGGTGTCGGGTGGGTTGGGGCACGTTCTATTAAACGAATCTGATGTCAAATTAACAACTGATATGAAAATATTTGAAGGCAGACGCTTATCGGACAATAAAAAGTTATTTAGACAAAACTATGACCACTCAGTCAATAAAACATCCTAAACTGAAAAACAGTAAACATTATAATAATATAACAAATAATAGCAATAGTTCCGACCTTTCCAGCATAGGGCTAAGGTTAGGTTACTGTCAGGGTCAATTTCACGGTTATGGTAGGCTGGAACTTAGCCAGAGGGGGGAAAACCCAGAGGCAAACCCGGACACTGTGAGCTTGAACCATGTGGATAATAAATACCAGTATCATGGAGAAAAAATAAAACAAATCGGCGATACCTCTGATAGAGGTAGGGTAATGGTCAGTTTTAGTGATCTATATAAGCCCCATCAAAAAAACTAGATTGTTTGAAAAATTATGCTATTATAGTGGAAATCTTTCCCAAATAATAAAAGTAACTTACCTTGGCGATCTGAAAAGCAGGCATGATGAAAAGTAAATCCAAGACAAATATTTAAAAACTAACTGAAGATCAAAAGTGCAATTTGAAATATTGACCGCTGGAGTTTGTGTTTATATACCAGAGCAGGGTGGCATTTAGTGAGTTGTGTTATCAATTGACCGAATGTCGTGCCACAGGTATGCAAGACAGTAAAACAATGGCTATCATTACATCAATAAATCTAATTAGGTTAATCTTTTGTTAATCCGTTCTTATAACTGATTGCTGTCAAGTAACCTGACCGCATCAAGAACGGGATTAGCAGGTATTATGTTTGGTCGGATATCAATGAGCATTGAGTGGTTCCTGGAGAATTAATTGAGTTAATTTAACTTGTACAAAATAGTAATAACATGCATTACATTTTAATTTTCTTCGTTTCACATATTTGTTATACTACACTCATGTATACCATCTGTCATATATAATATTCAAGTTACTGTTTTGTTTTTGAATGTGTGTTTTTTTTAATCTGTTTTAAAAATACTGTATGTTTTCATTACTGTATTCCAACACTTTATTGATATTTTGTATAGTGGCTGTTTTAATTATATATTTTTGTATTTATGCTTATGTTTACCATTTCTTATGTACTGTTTTCTTGTGGAGAGCCATTCATATGTCGCCTGTTTGCCAGTTCACCTCATTTACTGAATAAAAATATCGTTTAAACAAAATATTCTGCAGACCTGACAATTACAATTCAACTGCATGAGGTTGCAGACAATAAGAAAATCAAATATACATAATATTATAATGTTGACATTGGAGAGACAATAAATAAATAAATAAATGTATACATAATGAAACAGTAATTATGAGCTAAGTTATTCAAATGTTTAGAAAAAAAACATATTTTTAATCCTCTATAAATAATCGAGATGCAGAGGTTAGTGTTAGTAGGAGACTCGAAACTCGCTGCTTTTTTCTATAAACAGCAAGGGATCTTTTATATGCACT
>JAULBS010003964.1:0-11454 GCA_032355785.1 Symmetromphalus regularis | reverse complement strand
TAGAGTCGGAGCAAGACCTTTCGGTATGCTCCCTACTCTGTATTACCAATAACTTTTAAAATGTTAAGGGCCTTTCAGCCTTTCTTTTTCACATATTTTATATGTGGTATAAAAGAAAGTTTTCTGTCAAAAATGATGCCCAGAAATTTAGCCACTCTCATGGAAAACCATGAGAATGTTGTCACCCCTACACCGCGGTGAGGAACAGTACACGTAGGGGTTATTATTATTATATGCACCGTCCCGCAGACAGGAAGGCACATACCACGGCCTTTGATAAACCAATTGTGGTCCACTGGTTGGAATGGAAAATAGCCCAAACTGCAAATGAGTCCATTGAGAAGGATCGATCCGACGACCGACCGGTTCATAGGCAGACACGTTACGGTTTGAGCTAAGATTCCGCACCGAGTTTCAAGAAATTATCTTTAAAATAATCATGAAAAATAAGTTATAACTTATAAAGTACATTTAAAATATAAAATAAATCAGATATTGATTATTTCAAACACTTACGGATTCATCAAACATGTCCATATTAAATGCATAGAGCGGTCAAAATTGACACCCACACAACCAATTCTTAAATTGTAAACATTCTTGTAAGCAATCATCCGGGCGACCGAACTGCCGCTAACATTAAAACATCGAATGTTATTGGCTATATCCAATGCCAATATTACGGGTTTTGATTGGGTAAAATTACAATTCTTTTTGGCACCTGTAACATAACGTTAAAAACCGTGATGAACCCTAAAAGTAGGTCACATATTCTCATTCTGTGCATTCCAAAACTGTTAATTATTTCTATGAGTAAATATTTTTTTTTTTATATATAATTTATTTGTTCAGTGATTGATTCCAGACATATTCATTAAATTACGTTTGTAAAATATCAATTCAGTTGACCCATTTATTAATGAATAGGGCTACATTACAAACTCCACTAAAACGGAACGAATTTTCGTTATTGAAATAAGAATATTCGTGAAATCTAACTAAATCTATATACAAAATTGTTTTATATTTTGCAACAAAAATAGGAAAAATAGCGAGGAAAACATATCTTTCTCACTAAGCAGATGTGGCGTCATTCGTTTTAACACCAATGTATATAAATATTATGTGAACATATATCTGCGTGCGTACGCGCGTGCGTCCGAGTGTGCGATCGTGCGTACATGTGTGCGTGCGAGCGTGCGTGCGTTCAAAGTTTTTCTTGGCATGTCCCAGCATTTATGAAGAATTCAAACAAAAGTTGTGACAGTACTCAGTTATACAACTGATTGAATGTTAGAAATATTTTAAGTATAGCTTACAAATAATGGGCCATGTTATAGAAACTAATAATAAATAATAAATTTAAAATAAAATTAATAACTAATTAAGAAAATAATCAAAAGTTTGAATATACAGGCCCCTACACATTGGCTAACGATTTGTTTTATTTGTCTGAGACAAAGACAAAACAAAACAAAAATATTTACTTGAGGTGATAAATATCTGACGAATGACGTCATCTGGTAACAGTTGATGGGCGCAGAACTGATTTATTAAGAGTTTTAATTAGAGAAAATCCATCTTAAAAAATATGATGTCATTTCTGACAATTCGTTTTTTATTTTGTATGAATGAGTAGCAGAGACTCGTTCACGTATTATAACTTCCACCTATGGGAACAACTTTAGCCCTAAATAGAAATGTTTATTCTAAGCTTTAAAAAGTGCCGCATATCAATACCGTTTATTTCGCTACAAGCTGTTAATGAGGCTTCGGTGTCCTTGGTACCAACGAGCCACCTATGGGAAGGTAACGTTGCCATTGGCCAGTTTAATTTTAATTTTTATTATTGTCATTATAATTATTATTATTTTTATTATTTTTTGTTTTGTTGTTGTTGTTGTTGTTAAAAGTGAATAGTTCACTACTGGTATGCCAATATGACTGCATTGTGTTTCGTCTTCCATTCCTTTTGTGTGACTTCTGTGAAGAATTGGAATAAACTACAAGAAACTCTTAAAAATGCCCCAAATCTTATATCTTTTAACAATAAAAAAAAATCATACAATTTTGATTACCTAGTATTTTTAATTATTCAGTGTGTCTTTTTATCTCTCCCCTTCCCTCTTAACCATCCATAACGACTCATATTTATTAGTTTTTTCAATATCATCCTACCAATTGTTTTACTATGTTATTTGATTTGTTATTTGATTTATGTAATGCGCTTTGAGCATACGTTAGTGTGGAGTTTAATGCTATATAAATGCATATATTATTATTGTCTTGTATGTGAAGTGCGTAATATTATACCATGACCTTGAGCACTACTAATCAAAGCTATGCATAGCTTTATTTATACAAAGTGACAGCAGCAGGTTTCTTCTTTAGACTACATACATGTATGGTAAATTCCATGTTTGATACCTTATTACAGCTAAGTAAACAGTGTCACATTTCAATCAAAAATGCATTCCTTTCCTTTGTATCAATGTAAAATGTAATGTGAACGTGACAGACGGCAACCAACATAATTTTTAATTTCCGTTTGCATTTCTTTTTAGAACGACTTTCTTAAAATGTAAATATTAGATTATTTATTCGGAACGAACAGTCAATATTATTAATTGCAGGCGTTCATTATTATTATTTTCTAAAACAACAAAATCACAATCGTAGAACAGTCCATTCATTTGCTATCTTTGAGATTCTTTTAGGTTATTTGCTTAACCGGAAACTAATTCATAACTTCCGTTTGGAACCTTGGTCAAACACTTTGTGAAATCAGTTTGTGAAATTTGTCTTTTCGTCTATAAAATTCCATATTACTTGGAATTTTATTTTATATAGAGACAGAGAAAACATGGCTGCATTGTTTTCGTGTACAAAATGTCATAATAGATATCCTTTTGATGAATTATCTCACGGTGAACAATTGTGTAAAGTAAGTCCCCATGAAAATGTTATTTGAAATGGAACAAAACCAACGCATTTATTTATTATTTGTTTTATTTATTATAATTTTATTATATTAAACTTTTTTAATGAAAGTTGAAAAGAATCTGAGTTTGTCAAAAATAAATGGTGTATTTTGTTTCCATAGTCACGATAGTGCTACTGTGTGAGAGTCCTTGAGATCAATCCCCATTCCAGGCCATCAGTAAACAAGTTCTTCTTTTTTTACATTTTCATATCAAAGTCTGGGCAAATATAGTTCTAGAAAGAATTTTTTTTTTTTTAAATTGTCAATGTATACATGTTGAATAATTATTAAAGTGCTAAAGATATTGTGTGCAATACCCAAAGTAAATCTTTTTGAATAAGAAATAATATGAATGCTCTCAATAAAATATTTGTAGACTTAAAATATTTCTTTCTTCTTCTTCGTTACTGTTAATTCTCTTTCAAATGAACCATTTGTTGCATATTTAACAGAAATCCAAGACATTTTATGAAATTTTTTAATTTATAATTAACAAACGATATACTTACACATGTATACATGCCATACATATATCTATATGTATTGGTTAATGTAGTTATTATAAATTACATGTACATGCATCATGCTCTGTACATGTGTAATTTTTTTTAGTATTTTTCTTACTGTAATTTTGTGGTCATACAGTATATGTGGTTTTATTTTTACTTTTTCAGGACTGTAGAAATAACTTTCCTATTGTGAAATGCACCTATTGCCGAGCTGAATTTCAACAACAAAGGTAACTGCATGATATTGTATGGTTTGTTACTCAGCATTATTTGATGTGGATATTTATTAGCAGTTGGTCAAACATGTCTTTAAGTAATAAAAATAATTGTCTTGCTCCAACAGTAGAATGTCACTCTCAAGCTGATGACAGTGGTTCAAAACCCATTGGAGGCTTGCTCACACTTTACTACGTCAAAATAAACAAAAGTTTGACATCAGTAGCCAGTGATTAATAAATCAGTGTGCTCTAGTGGTGTTTGTTAAACAAAACAAACAAACAAAAAAATTTGTCTTGCAATTCAGAAAATTGTCATTGCAAGTAAAATGCTGAGGCAAATAGCACTTTTTGTGATATGAGTAGATTAAATTTGTATATTGTTAAAGCAAATTGAGCAAAGAATTTATAAAATGTTAATGTTTCTTTCTATTTCAGCAAAGGGAGTACAAATTCAATATGCCATAAATGCGCACAGAATGTCAAGTCTTTTGGGAAGGTACAGTTTAATTGTTATTTCTTCACAAATACTAAACTTACATTATTCATAAATATATTGTGAATAAATAAATTGTGAATAACTACATACATTGTATATATCAAGCACTAATCTAGCCAGTGAAATGGCGCTTTTTTCGCCGTAAGTTCGCTAAAGTCGCCGACTTGTTAGCAGTAGTGAGAAGTCGAAGTCGCCATAATATTTTGCTCAAAGTAAACTGAAAAACGAATCTCAATAACTAACGTCTGACAGTTACACTGATTTGTGATGCCAACCAAAACATCACTAACTAATCTCTACAAACAAGTAACAAATCTCACATGACGATTGTTTATTGTCAACTGTCAATGACTGGCTATGTCTGGTAATGCAGAATAGACCGTATCAACCTTTGTTTGGTTATGTAATATGAACAAGAATTCCAGTTACTTTGCTAGAGATCCAGTTAAAAATGTATCGCCTGTTTAGTGTTAGTGTTCAAAGCTGTTGGAGATTGGTCTGCATGTACGGTTTTAATTTAGCTTTGCTGAAATACAGACACCGAAATGTGTTCAACTAATTAATTTTCAATAGTTTCTAAGACAGTGGTTTTGATTGGTTGATTGATACTCTTATGGCTATCCTTTTGGAAACTGGATGCATTTGCGAGAAATAATTATGTTGTGATTCTAGCAACTACAAAGATTACGCGGTTTTGATTCACTTCGTGGTCTTGTTGTCAGTAGTAGATTTTTTCAATGACATCTATTCAAGGTATATGGTTGTTGATTCTATTTATTGAATTATTAAATCTTAATTAAAAATAATTATGGTGATTGTGAAAAATGCAACAAAAACATGTTGAATAGCTAAATAGTTTTTTCATTAATTTAAATATAAAAATAAAAGTTTTAAATCTCCCCTGTAAAAATGGTCATAGGCCTACATGACAAAAAAATACATAAATGTTTTAGAAATAAAATAAATAAATACTCCCATTTTTATCAAACTTCTCTGATTTCTGATGGGAAGGGAGAAGTCACTTCTCCCACTTTTTCTATCTTAGATTAGTGCCTGTATATATAATGTGAATTAAAAAGTTATTGACTCATGTTTTGTTGTATATAGGTACGTATATATACATTTTGGGAAAACATTCTCCACCCACAGAGATTTTAATCAAAACTTAGCCTAGCTTATGTAAGTAGAACAGATATATACAGTTATTCAATTATTATTTTTTTGTAGCCTTCAGCTTGTGAGTATTGCAACATTCTAGCAGCTTTCATTGGAAACAAATGTCAAAGGTGCACAAATTCAGAAAAAAAGTGGGGCACTCCTTCAACATGTGAACAGTGTAAGCAACGATGTGCTTTCAGGCGAGATGATGATTCAGCTAAAAAGGTATTTGAATTAAAACTACTGTGAAATAATTTTCACTTAGAACAGTTATTTAAAAAAAAATTAAACTTTTTTTTAATATTGACTACAATTAATTTCCTATAGGATTCATTAATGCTTGTCATTAAAAGATCTTTTGTTTTTTATTATATAAACTTTATTAATCAGCAATCACTTGCAATAAGAGGTCACATATTTTTATCTTAAAGACACTTGTTGGTCTCTGTGTAAAATCTCTGTTGTCGGAGCTGGCCAAGGATTTTTGTTTACAATTAATCCAAGCAGTTCTTGTTGAACTGTCAACAACCAATAACAGGGGCAAGTTGAGAGCAAGATGTCCACAGAAATCTGTAACAAGACACCAAACCCAGCCAGGGAATGGACAGGAAAAAGTCAACTTTCCACTATAAAAGATTGTTTTATGCATAGGAGACAAGAAATGGCTGGTCCGTGTACATCTGGTTTATGTATTGTTTATATTGTTGTGACAATCAAGACAGAATCTGTCACTAGCCAGTGATACAAATGTTTGAGACTTTAATCAGTTTTGTGGAGAGCAACAAGTGTCTTTAAACAATGTTTATTGTTAATATGCTATTAATATGCAGCCAACTTTCTTAATATGGCCAGCAGATACCTAAATTAAACCCTAAATTCATGAAATACCTGTATTGTGATTTGACATCAGGGATTTATCCAGGCTTTATATGGCGCCGAACATCAGCTCTTTCCCAAAGGAAAATGGCACTGAAAATTCACAATTTTTGGACTGTAAATTCCCAAATCAGTTAATAAATATAATATTACACTTACGTACATTCAGTGGTGTGAAAAAAACTTCCCAATTATGACTAAAATCGTGCTAATTTTCCCAATAATATAGGACCCTGGTGAAAAATTGTGGATTTTGTTTTGGATGTATTTCCAGTACCTGACTTGAATGTTTTTAAACAATAAATTGTTAAAACATTTTTTTTTAAAATCTTGTTTGTTCTTCAGCTTAATGGTAAACTTCTATGCTGGCTTTGTACAGTGGCTTACAGACGTGTGTTGGCCAAAGCTAAAAGCAAAGGAGAGGAAAGCAGGAGTAAGAAAAGTATTTCTCAGGTTTCAAGTGATAATAGAACTAAAGAACACCAGTTCGACCCAAAGTTGGCTCGGCTGGAAAATCAGCTTAGTCAGAGTGAAAGCAGACTACGTGAAGCGGAGAGTAAACTAGAACGACATTGGATTTTAGACAATCATTTAAAAAAGAGTGACAGTCCGGTAACTTCCAGCAATAAGACAAGTCATGACAGTAGAAGTAGTGTTCACAAGGAAAGCAGTGGTGACAAGAATAGCCAGGCCGAGAAGCCGTCATCAAAAGAAAAGTCCAAAGAAAAGCATAAGTCTCCTCATAAACATGACAAATCAAAAGCTCATCCAAAACATAAGTACGTATACCCACTGAATATTAATTAAGATATTAAGGAATTTATTGGGAGGTAGCTGATAACAACATGCACTGATTTCAGTATTTACACAAAAATTACAGTGATTTACAGGCCATAGGATTTCAAATTTCATGGGAAACACTTTTTTGGTTCTGTGGTTTTGGATCATGGGAACCCATCAGAAACTGTTTATCAGTAATTCAAAATAACACAGCAGTGATACGAAAATCATGGGAAACGAAATTTCTGTTCCATGGTTTTGACAACACGTTACCGGTAACGATCGTTACCGTGAAATCCTATGGCCTGGTTTACCATATATAATTTGTATTTACTATATAAAATAATAAAGTAATATGTATTACAATGTTCTAAACTACCAGATTTTAAATATAAGCATTTAGTCTTAACTAGGGTAGTCATAAAATGTGATACTGCATTATACTCAAGTTTTTGCAGTATGTTACAAAGAGTATACAACAAAATCTTAATTTTTTTTTACAAATCTTCAGCTCTGATGAATTATCTTTTATGTTCATAGGTCAGATGACGAAGGAAGTCCAGCAAGTAAAAAAGCTCGAACTGAAAAAGCTAACACAAATGGAGTCTCAACACCCAAAAGGTTTTATTCATTATAGAAAATGACTTCTGTTTTCAAATTTTTACATAATTACTTTGAGTAATCTACTTTGTTTCAAACAAGATCACACCTCAGGTGACAGAAAAATAAGATGAACATTGTGTTATATTTTCTTTATGAGCCTCTTGTGGTCCAGGAGTAGAATGTTGGACTCTCAAGCTGATGACATGGTTCAAAACCCATTAGAGGCTGGCTCACACTTAGTTAAGTGTCAAAATAACCAAATGTTTGAAATGCAGTAGCCAATGATTAATAAATCAATGTGCTCAAATGGTGTCATTAAACAAAAAAGAAATAAACAAAGAAAATATCTATATTAAAAGAGGGGTCCCTGGGACTCACCTGTTTATTTCCTGAGGGTCCCATCCTAAAACCTAAGAGTTCACAATTTAGTCAAGTGTTGCTGAAAACAGGTTTTGCATTAAGAACAAAATATTTACGTTTAAGGCACACGATCGCGCCACACCGCGCCCATGGATTTCAACCAAGGAGCATGAATAATCGCGCTCCAAAAATACCATCGAGTTAGGTAATTCTCGGTTTTTGCGAAAATATCCGAATATAATTAGAATCGATCACATAAAAAAAATTGTTTTAAATTATTACGAATATTATAAATAAATCTTCAACTCACATAATTGTCGGAGAATAAGAGCAAAAAAAATATTTAAAAAATGTCCAGTTTTGTCAATTAAATCAACTGGTGGTCGTCTCTGCGGTAAAATTAATTTGGCGTAACACATACAGATATCAGTGTAGTCAGGCATCGACTACTTTTGTTTCCAAAATGCGGATGGAAAATCCATTTAATTAATAAATTGTGCTATTTGGAGACAAGTAATTATGTTTTCGGAGAAAACAGGGAATTCCGTTTCAGATAGGTTTTTCCACGATTCCGTTATCATGGAAAATCAGTGCTTCTAGTTTACCAAATATGAATACTGTACATGCCACCACTACCTCCCTGATGATGATGACATGAACAAACACCCTCACAGAAATCATGATTCAGAACTGATACACATTGCTAATTACTGACACTCTGGCCAAATGTATCAATGATTCTGAATCAATTGAATCATTCAATTGATTTTAAGGAAAAAGCTCCCCATCACTTCAGTAGGGGTGTGATTATGGAGAGTGAAAAAGCTCCCCTGAGCCTTATTTGGGGAGTGATTTATAACTCTCCTCTACTTTTCAAATGTGAAACCCTGAGTTTGGCCAGAGTTTTTTATTTTAAGTTTCTCAAACATAGGGTGGAGGGAAAAAAAGGTTACAAAATGTTTATGGAGGGGAAAATAAAATTTGTTACGAAATTAATTTTATCAGTTTTACTCATTTAAGTAGTCATATGCCTGCATACTTCTTTCCTGTATATTCACTCCCCTATGAAAATATGTTATTCAACTTCAAACTATAAATTTAGTGTTTTTGTTTAAACGATGGTACAGTTTTTTCTTTTTTGACTTTTCTAGCCTTCAGGACAATAGGCAGAAATTAAAAAAAGTGAATTTTCACTTTCAATTTTATTTTAATTTAGCAAAATGTAGGGTCGGTGGGTTCATGAAACAAATAATAAAAAAACTCTGGCCTTATATTTACATATCTTTAATTGAAATTGGTTTCTATTTAATGACGCCAATAGAACACATTGATTTATTAATCACTGAGTATTTGATGTCAAACTTTTGCTAATTCTGACATGTAATCATGAGAAGAAACCTGCTACATTTTTCTATCCACATTCTTTGATATACCAGTTGATATACTAAGAACTTCCTTTATAAAAAATGTAATAATTATAAAATTAGTTCTGTTCATTCATTTTGGTTCATTTTTTTTTATTTGTCATGCAATTTAATTTCTATGTTGAGGGGCCCCCAAACCTGAAGTGCCCCCCACCCCAGGTCTAAATCCAGCCCTGATAATGGTTGGTTTTCTTTCACTCTAAACCTCATCAACTTACAACTTGTTGTTAGGTCTTGACAAGCATATCTTTCCATTGCTTTTGGTATGAAACATGCATTTTATGTTTTCTAATTTTCTATGTTCATAATTTTGTTTGCATCAAATTAGTTTTAAATGTTACTGAAATCTAAACCAGTTTGTACTTGAGAACCAACTTGGCATTTGTAAAGAAAGTTGACTTCATTTTATTGTTTAATAAATTAAATATAATTCGTACATTGTTTTCTGTGTATCTAATACTTTGATGACTATCTAGGTGCAGCACCACCTGTTTTGCATGGGACTCAGTCAGAGACAGATGACACTCCACGAAGTCATCACTCGGATGTGAGTCGAACACATCATTCCGATCCAAAACATAACATCGATCCTGACACCTCACCTCTCTCAACAAAAGCAACAGTCGAGGCTCTTAAAAAGACATTTACTTTCTTCAAGAGAGCTGTGGTTAGTTCATACTGCTATTGGTTTAATTCTGAAAATATAACTATGTATGTTGAGATTTTAATAGTTTGAAGAAAAAACGTTTGTAATGACAATTTTTCTTAATATATATTTATATAATTTAAGCACTCTCAAACAAGCAAATCTAAATGTGAACATTATTTTAAACTATTAAAAGGTTTAAATATTTTATCATGAAATTGTATTGAAATTTAAATAGTTGTAATATTATAGATCTCATTTGTGGATATTTCATATGAAGTTTGTTCTTTAATGTTTATCCCAAACTAGGTAATTTCATAACAAGATTTTTTTTTAATGTGCCATTACATAAACAGTAAAAAGTTATTGCCAGTTTTTTATTTTTAGTTTCTCATACAAAGACCACCTAAAAATAAGTTAGGAGGGAGAGGAAAAAAGTTACAAAATGTCTTGGGATGGGAAAATAAAATTTGGTATAAAATTAATTTTACCAGTTTTACTCATTTAACTGCATACTTTTATATAAAAAGAAATTATTCAACTTCAAAGTGTAAATTTAATGTTTTTGTTTAAACCCTGGTGGAGTTTTTTTTCTTTTCTCGTCTTCAGGACAGTCGGCAGAAATAAAATAAGTGTGAATTTTAACTTTTAATGTTTTTTAATTTAGCAAACTGTATGGTCAGCAGGTTCGTGAAAAGAATAATAAAAATATTCTGGCTTTATTTCTTTTTAAATGTTAACCTGATCCTTTTGATATACTCTATATTTTACTTTAATTTCTCTTACATGTTTTCAGGTGTTGGCTCACAGGGGGAAGCACTGGACGCTTTTACAGAATGCAGGTCGTGCTTTGTGGAACTGTGCCCATACTGCTCTCCTGCGAGCATTTACTACCAATCAAGGTGGCCAAGATGAAGGTCTGCTGACTATTGAAGTACTGAGATCCCTGGTGTGGGGACCATTCCACTACGCGACAGACTGCCTGCTTGACATGATGGTCCACCTACAGGCTGATCTTGACAATCAAGCTAACAAGGTAAGATTAATATTAGAGATTCTACATTGTTTATACAGTCATAAGTTATTTTACTGTTATTTTCTTTATACAAAACATGTTGAACATGTTGCTTTTAAAACTGTTATCCATTGATATCTTGAAATGTATTTGCTTTTTAATCAGGGCTTCCAGAATTTTTTTTAGATCCACTTGCCATCGGAAAAGTGATTTTTAAAATTCACTAGCCCTATCTCCAAAAAATATAACTCAAACTTGACGATTGGATCGACTTGCTACATTTTGCAGGATTAAAAAAAAATCCATTACAAAAAATGCACGTGTCTGCACCCTGATTCACTGTAAGATTAGTGTCACCATTTTCAAAAACAAAAGAACACAATAGA